>CM035226.1:39170532-39385206 GCA_020226215.1 Sindora glabra | reverse complement strand
CCCCCCCCCCCCCCCCCCCAAAAAAAAAAAAAAAAAAAAAAAACAAAAAAAAAAGAAAAGCAGAAAAATGACACATTAACATGCATATTTCATGCCCATATGCAATTCATAGAGATGTGCTTTTTAAACTTTTTGCAACCCTGTATCTTACAGATTGGCTTTTGCTTGAAATAATAAAATTTGAGACTCTTGCTGAAAGATATTCCTTCAACATCTCATATTATTTAACAATGCTTGAATGTTTGATTTAGAAATTATTCTGTGGTAGTATAATTAGATTAATTTTGTAAGAGTTAAGCTGTTACTTGTATCTGTGAACACTTGTGAAAATCTGTTGCTCTAGAAGTTGTATGCTTACCTTTGATTTCCCTGTTTGCCTATTGCTAGCCTTTCAGTCATTGCAAATAATAGGCCTGCATTATATGGCCGCATCATGCCAGTTTTGCTTGGTTTGGAACCATCAAGCTCTGTTGTGAATGGGATCTGTGTATCAGCTGCACATCATGCACTGAAGAAAGCCTTTCTCACCTGTTTGAAATGTACACATCCAAGTGCTGCTCCGGTATTTCCTTTATACTAACAAGTTGAAATCATGATTGTGTGATCATATCTTATGTCATGCTTCTCATGAATTAATCACTATCTACTTGTGATTGAATTGAGAGTTATGAGTAAATTTGCTTTTGCAAGATGCCAATTGGTATCCTATTTTTTTTTTCCCCTTTGACTTAAATAAGGACCATAGTTCTATTTATAATCTATTAATTATCTATACAAAAAGAATCCTTTTGTCCATTCCTCTCCTTGATCTTTGAGATTCTTATTTTAGTTGTTTCTCATCCTTGACTAGTGTTTTCTTGAGTGTTCATCACATAGCTGGGGTCCAGGCTAAACTTGATTGACTGGATATGTGACGTGCAAATAAGGCTTGGCTCTAATTGGGTTTTTCCACGTTAAGGCTGCACATATGAATGCATTGAGATTTGTAGCTATGTCCCTAGGTTGCATGAGCATCCGATTTTTTTTTTTTTTTGGGTCAAACTAAAAGTTATTAAAATCATGCCTAACTCCCTATAATTCTTTTGGGTTTAGTATGACTACAAAAGGGGGGAGATGGAAAGAACAGTAAAGCTTAGTCACTTGTCAATACATTGCCTTTCATTTTCATTAAATGTATCTTATGATCAATCATGCACATGATTCATGTGAGGTCTACATTTTTATAGATTACTGGTAAACTGATTAATTTTGGTTTTGGCAGTGGCGAGATCGTTTGGCAGGTGCCTTGCAAAAGATGCAGTCAGAAGGGATGGCAGACCAAATTTTCCACCGAGTGTCCAAGAGCAATGGGAATGTAGGGGGGGAGAAGGATGATTATTCCCTTACTAAGGTGGCTTCAATCCCTCTTCCCTTCCCAATTTTTCCAATTGCATTTTGGATGTAATTAATTAGTTATATAAGTATCTGGTGTATTTCTAAAATTGTAGAGTTTAGCTACATGACTGGATAGAGAGAATTGAATTGATATTTTAGCTTGTGTTCAATTTGAAAAATATATAGACGATAGTGTTCAAAGTGTCAGACACAGTTGTATGGGCAGTTGTAGAAGAAATACATCTTCCTCGATGATTACTAGTAGAATTTCCAGGTCAAATTCTACTTGAGAATTCACCTCAATAGGAACTATTTTCTAATTTTGTTTAGTCATGGAGTTGGATTTTTTTTATGCACTAATACAATGCATTTTATCATTATACAGGAAGAAAAACCTTCAATAAATTTATGCGATTCAGGGCACAGCAATTTGGGAAGAAAACGATCGGGAGCAGAGGATGGAGGTGATTTAGTTGAAGATGATGTTCCTGGAAGACGAGTGAAAACACGTGTCCTGGAAGAACATAAGAAAGAGTTAGATGAGGGTAACACAGTTTCTAAGAATGAAACATCTTCAGCTCTACCTGCCTCTTCAAAGGCAATTTAGATAATGGACCTGTGCAGCAACTTGTTGCCATGTTTGGTGCATTGATTGCTCAAGGTGAACAAGCTGTAGCGTCCTTAGAGATTCTAATTTCAAGCATTTCTGCTGACTTGCTGGCTGAGGTTGTAATGGCTAATATGGACAACCTACCTCCAAATTATCCCAATGCTGAAGGAGATGATGAGCAGCTGCATGACATTAGTATAATAGGATCTGATAACAGTGTTAAATATCCACCATCATTTGTTGCTGGTGTTCTCTCACTTTCTAGTACTTTTCCGCCAATAGCTTTGCTCCTTGATGCTCATCAATCAGTGTCCAATGATATAGTGGTATATATTTTTTTGTATTTGAAATTTTTGTTTTGTATTTTAATTTATGCTTATACACAATCCTCTTTAAATGTAGTGATTCAATGCTTGCACCATATTCTAATTAAGGACTAAGATTTGATTACTCAAATACTCAGAAGTCAGAATTGGGGAAGAAATTTCTACTGCTGGAGCAGATAGTGCTGTCGTGGACTCTGGCATGAATCATTCCTCTGAACCTGTAATGTTGCCGCTGAATTTCCATCTTCTGATTCCAGTATACCTGGAGTGGATAATGCCTGCACAACTGTTCCTTCTAACATCCAAGATGTGAATAACCTGGATAGTGGAATTCCGGGCCTGGATTCTTTTGTTCGCAGTGATGCTGTGTCAGAAACTTTAGCTGCTGCTTCCACTGAAGTAGAAGATGCAAGTCAAGAGCAAGTTAGTAGTTTGGGTGAGAGGTCACCTCTGAACTTAGTTCACTCAATATCCACAGAGAGATCTGAGGAGTTTAGCCCAAAAACAGCTGTTACAGATGTCAATAGTCTGGTGTCATCAACAGCAACTTCAGTTGGGTTGTCTTCTCGGCTGGTCTTGCCCAAGATGAGTGCACCTGTTGTAGAACTTGCTGATGAACAGCAGGATTATTTGCAAAAATCTGCTTTTATGCGAATTATTGAGGCTTATAAGCAAGTAGCAATAGCTGGAGGCTCAAAAGTCCGATTTTCAATTCTTGCTTATTTGGGAGTTGAGGTGGAAATTTCTCATTTTTCAAATATTTTGGCCTTTTCTTTTTTCAGTTGCTTGATGGACAATATAATTTAGATGCTTTTGATCTTTGAATTGGGGTGGTGGGTGGGTGTGTGTGTAATTTCTGAAATCTTTTTTTGAACTATGTTGAGATTTTGTTAATTCATCTTATTTTGCTATATTTTTCTTCTCTTTTATTCATTCCTCTAGTACAACAACAACAATCAAGCCTTATCCCATAATGCCATTGTGCTTTATTGAACCCCATGTTATCACTTGTATGGTTATAACTTTGGTTGTTTTTGTCTTTTGGGTTTCTTTCAAAGTTTTCAGGGGTCTTTCTCTGCCTATTTTGATCAGATTTTCGTTTTGTTATTCAGATTCTTACTAGAGCATCATCTGTTGGTCTTCTTCTCACATGTACAAATCCAAACTACGTTAAGCATGTTTCCATCATACCTATAATAATCAATCTTTTTTTCACAAATGCCTCAGATGCTGTAGTCTCCAGCAAAATGCATTCTTGAAAATTCTTTTGTTAGAATATTTTTTGTTTCTTATTTCATAGTTTTAGTTTAAAGGAGTTAGGGTGTACATATGCATTGCCTGTCTAATGCACATAATATTTGTTACTCAGCTTGCTTGTTTCAAGTAACTGAGGTAATTGTTCAAATTTGGTTTTTCTCTTTCAATACTTGTGTCTTGACATGACTATACGTTGAGTATATACATGCCATGGAAAACCTAAAAATCAGCTTGAATCGATTTTTTTCTCTTCATTCAATTTTGCTTTGACTCTGGCATAACATTATTAGATATCATATGATCCTAAGTTTTTTGCTAATATTGTTTTTATCTAAATTCTAAACAATAAGAGTACTTCATCTTATTTTCCTTGCATGTAGCTATTTGGTAGTTGACAACATTTCTTGTTCTTCATGCAGTTTCCCTTGGAGTTAGACCCGTGGAAACTGTTACAGAAGCATATTTTGGTTGATTATACAAGTCATGAGGTAAGTTCATATCCCTACTGTTAGATTTCATATGAGCAACTATTGCAAGCAAAACTCTTTCAGGCTTCTCACTCCTAATTCAAGAGAAAGGATTAGATAAAAGTTAAGTTGATGCAAAATTCTCTCAATTCAATGATGAAACTGGCATTACTGGGGCCATTAATGTCTTCGACTTTGGATTTTGAGGATGAGCCTTCTTAATATGATAGAGGTAAATTCTATGATACCCATACCCATATGGGTGTGGCAAAAGTTGGACCGTTAGATGATATTACAAAAAATTTTAGTAAAAACTGATAATCTTATATAACGACTTGCATTTTACCACACCCCTATGGGTATGGTACCCATAGGGGCACCATAGAAGCTACCTATGATCAAAGGAAATTGACAGAAGTTTAACATTATTTTTAAGATAAGCTCATGTCAGTCATTCATGTTGTAGGTTGAAAAGGTAACTGTCAAAAGACTCAAAACATCATGTCCAATTGTATTGTGTTGGATAGTTAATCCACCCATAGGGGCACCATAGAAGCTACCTATGATCAAAGGAAATTGACAGAAGTTTAACATTATTTTTAAGATAAGCTCATGTCAGTCATTCATGTTGTAGGTTGAAAAGGTAACTGTCAAAAGACTCAAAACATCATGTCCAATTGTATTGTGTTGGATAGTTAATCCACTATCAGTATTAGGCATTTCTCTGTTCTTTAGTGTCAGGCATGTATGATGGACAAGATCATTAATACATCCTGTCCACTCATCTTTGGCCTGACATTTATTTTATTATTAAAATTATGGAGGGTACTGTTTTATTTAAATAAACTTGATTCTATCCAGCAGCTGTTGTATGCTGACTCTGCATTCCAAACCTGTAAAAAGCTGACAATGGTTATCTAATTTGTCTCAGGGACACGAGTTGACATTGCTTGTCCTCTACAGGTTATTTGGTGAGGCTGAAGAGGAGCCTGACTTCTTTTCTTCAACAACTGCTGCTTCTGTATATGAAACTTTCCTCCTAACAGTGGTCCGTATTTATTTATTTTTCTTGTGTGCACTTTTTAAGTGAAGTCTTGAGCTTTTGATTCACTTTCTAATGCAGACAGAAGCACTCAGAGATTCATTTCCACCGTCAGATAAATCATTAAGTAGATTACTTGGTGAAGCTCCCTATTTGCCAAAGTCAGTTTTAAAAGTTTTAGAGAACATGTGTTCTCCTCTAAATTGGGACAAGGAGTCACAGAGTGGGGATAGAGTTACTCAAGGTCTCAGTGCTATCTGGAGTCTGATTCTGCTGAGGCCCCCCATTCGAGATGCCGGCTTAAACATAGCCTTACAGGTTCTTTTCTTTCTTGCTTTTTACATTGTGAAATTTGATGATGCTTCTTTTGTTTACTTGTGGCTTTAGTTCCTCTGTGGCTCTGCCCTTCGTTTTTTTCTTTGCATCTTAATGAACTAAGCTTTATGTTTTCCATTTTAACTTACTTTTGGTAAACATAATTTTAAATATGATCTAAAATTTTGTGTTTGACTTATTTTCTACTTTTCAAATGAAAGAGTGCAGTTCATCACTTGGAGGAAGTGCGAATGAAGGCAATACGTCTGGTACTTTAAGCATAACTTCTGATTGAAGTATTTGTGTGAATGTTAAACGCTATGTCCTATAATTTTGGCTTGTTTTGTAGGTAGCAAATAAGCTTTATCCTTTATCATCCATTTCTCAGCGAATAGAAGACTTTGCAAAAGATATGCTGTTGACTGTGGTGGGTAGTGATTCATCTGAAGTTAATGATGTGGAAGTATCAGTTGCTGATTCGCAGAAGGTATTAGTTTATTCATTCCTTTTTTAATTATAATAGTCATGTTGATTGTGTTCTTGTATATTTTTTTTGTTCCAGATATTATAGGGTTTGTTTTCCTTTCCTTTTTTGTCTTTTTGCCCCCCTCCTTTCAGGGACCTGATTTTGAAAAACCTTCAAATGAACCATCGTCCATGACTGGCAGCAGCAAGGATACCTCATCTGATACTCGCCAATCCTGCACATGTGAAAGTGCCTCTACAGTTTCAGTTTCTGAGGCTCAGAGGTGCATGTCATTGTATTTTGCTCTGTGTACAAAGGTGGTGATTTGTTCTACTATAGATCCTTCGTTTTTAGTGTTTTACTATAAATTATTTTTATTCTTGATAAAAAATAATAACTATTGATTTTTTGGGGACAGAAACACTCTCTCATTCGCCAAATATTTGTTATCTATAGAAGCACATCAAAGGCTGTCAAGCAGGTTTTCGTTTTTTGCACAATGCACTTCGTGTGAAAATTGTGAACTGTTGCTATACTGTCAGTAGGTTTATCCTTTTCATTTCATGATGCAGGCTATTCATCGTCACATTCCCATACTAGTTCGTACTATGGGTTCATCTTTAGATCTCCTTGAAATTATTTCTGATCCTCCAAATGGAAGTGTAAACCTCCTTATGCAGGTTTACTGTTTTACCATATAAGACTTTAAATAACTGTAAACTATAGATATAATATTGAATTTCTTACTTTCCTGCTGACATTTTCAGGTGCTACATACACTGACGGATGGGACAATTCCTTCCAAGGATTTAATCTTTACTGTTAAAAGGTTACATGATTCAAAAATTAAGGTATGTCAAATGTTGCCTAAGCAGTTTGGTGGCTGGACTCTGGCAATTAGGCTAATGCATGGTTATTCTTTTACAGGATGCAGAGATTCTTATTCCTATATTACCATTCTTACCCAAGGATGAGGTTCTCCTATTCTTATTCCTGTATTACGATTACTATTCATAACACCTGTTGTAGAAAATTATAATATAAATTATCATATAAGATAAAATGCTACTCTTTCTGTTATAGTGTAATTCCTGGGACATTGATACATGTCTGATCTGAATTTGAATTTCAAGGAGTTATTGGATCAGTCTGTGTGTGTTGCTTGTTCATGTGAATATGTGCGTGTCCGCTATTTTAGGTAACATAGAACTTTGATCTGCAATGAGTTTCAGGTTTATAAATCTCTCTTTAATGAATTTTTGTAAAAGCCAAAAGTTTTAGGATCAAGTATCCTTATCATAAAGCAGGAAACAGAAACAAACAGGATAACACTACACCATGTACATAGAATTTCCTATTATCATATAAAAATTGCCAGGAAATCCTCTGGAAAAGTCCATTTTTTAATGCAGAGAGTGGCCAAAACACATAATCCTCTTGCTTTGTAATTACATTTTCCATTTCATATCTTTCTGGTAACTAGTAGTTGAATTGGTATCATCTGATGGATAGAAACAGCTATTCTGTGCAAAAGTTTCTCATATTAGGCTCTTTTGTTGCATAATCTTGACTACTCATTGATACCTTTTTCCTTTCATTGATAGAAACAGCTATTCTTTTGATAGGTTATGCCAATTTTCCCTCGCATTGTGAATCTTCCTATGGATAAGTTCCAGGCAGCACTTTCTCGTGTCTTGCAGGTAAATTTCTTCATTCTTTTTTCTTTTATATTCCTTGTCAATTAGAGCTATGATACCTGAGTTGGAATCAAGGAGACATTTTCATAGCTTCCGTAGAGCAAGAAATGAGCATGTGGAATTTAATGTTAAACTTGGTGAGATTGATTGAGGTAAGGATTAGGTAAAAATTCTGGGATGGGGATTTATAACCTCTTTATGTACCCTTAAGGCGGATACTGAAAATGGATGAGATTGTGGGAAATGAGTAAACTAAAAAGTAGAAAAAGGGGGGGGGGGCAACTGCAATAATGTTTAATTGTATAATTGAAATATCCATGCCTATTTTGTGTGGGAAGGCATGATTTCCCTTGCACAAATTTAGTTGCTGGGAGTTGACTTGTTCAGTATACAATGTTAGCAATAGCAGGGGAGTTGGATAAATTTTGCAATGGTATGATTGGCTTTGTGATGTGCTTATGTGTTGTGGCAATCAAGTAGGATGAATCAATGGGATCAACAAGTGACCAAGATGATTGATTGTCAATCTGTCATTGTTTACGAGAAGAGTCTAGTTAGTGTTAGCTAGACCTCATTTTTTTTAGGATTAAGTGCAAATTGGGTTTTATATCCTTACTGTGAGTATACATGCAAGACGGGACAGGTGTTGTGGTCCATCACATTCTAAAGGCAGAAGTATTGTGAGCTGGTAATGCTTTTTAGTAATTGATTCACTGCTGCACTCTTATACAGGGTTCACCCCATTCTGGTCGAGTCCTTACACCTGCTGAAGTATTGATTGCTATACATGGAATTGATCCTGAAAGAGATAGAATTCCTTTAAAAAAGGCAAGCATCTTATTTTGGTTGTTTACAGTCATTGGACTAACACAAATCTGAAGATAGCATGTATAACTAAATACAGTTTATATGTAGATCACAGATGCATGCAATGCCTGCTTTGAGCAGCGGCAGATTTTCAATCAAGAAGTTCTTGCCAAAGTCTTAAATCAATTGGTATTTTTTTTTTCCTCTCTGGATACTTGTTTTTGTCCTTTTTAAATGCATATTCAGCTTAATGGACCTCTTGTGGTTGAGTGCTTCTCCTACAGGTTGAGCAAATTCCTCTGCCTCTACTGTTAATGCGTACAGTATTACAAGCCATTGGGGCATTTCCTACACTGGTAAGAAGCTTTCTTATTCAAAGGAAAAGCAATAACATGCAGGTGTCACATATGCAAATGAACATCTATGCATTACACTGTTGATTGCACCAAATGCATGGACTTGAAATTATAATAGCAATAGATTGTTTATAAGACTAAAGTCATGAAACCCCCTTGGTTCTAAACTAAATCACTTATATATATGCACCTCTTTCAGATGCTACCTTCAACTATTTAATTTGGATCAGCTTATATATTTTTGCCTTGATTAAATTGTTATAGGTTGACTTCATACTGGGAATTCTCTCTCGTCTTGTGAGCAAACAGGTCCCTAACTTAGTTGTCAAACCATTTTTTTTTTCTTTTCAGTAGTCTTCAGCACACATTTGACATGATGATCCATTGCAGATATGGAAATACCCGAAGTTATGGGTGGGGTTCTTGAAGTGTGCACAACTGACTAAACCTCAGTCCTTTGACGTTTTGCTTCTTGTAAGATTGGCCACTCCTGCCTTATGAATTTATTGTCACTTATATCCTTTTATTCAAGTGAAAGCTTTCAGCTCTATGACTATTGGTGCAATGCACTTGATAACGCCTAGGGGAGCCAGAGGGTTAAAGGAATATATCCATTTTGAATTTTAAAATTCCAATCTGTTCTAATGTGTTTCTCGTGGTGTTATACAGCTACCTCCAGCGCAACTAGAAAATGCCTTGAATAAAGTTGCAGCACTAAAGCAACCATTGATAGCTCATGCTAGCCAACCAAATATCCAATCTTCACTTGCAAGGTTCAACAATGCACTTTCGACAACATGCTAGGGTTTTCTTTTTCTTTCTATGTATCTCTTTTGCCCTTCATTTGGAACATTAAAAAAAAAAATGAGAAATCATTTCATTTGAAAGTGGATTCAAGTGTAAAATTGTTCATCAGTCCAATTCAAGATAAATTGAATTCTAGTTTTTTTGAGGTTCCAAACGAGGGGTTAAGGGATCGGCTTTCATTTCTCCCAATTCTGGCACTCGGGGACTCTATTTTTTGCATTGCCAGTTATATTTAAGTTAGAATTTTGTTTTTACTCCTTTTTTTTGTGTGTGTGTATGGATTGTCTAGGTCTGTGTTGGTTGTTCTGGGAATTGCTTCAGATTCTCAGGTTTCTGGTCAGGCCCAAACTGATCAAGCGCAGAGTCAGATGCAGACTGGGGAGACATGCAACTCGGAAAAAGATGCAGCCACGGAGAAATCTAAAGAATCATCTGCAGGTAGCTGATTTATGGTTTGTTTTGCGGCCATGATTCTCTACTAGTCGAGACGGATTACCGAAGCCAACCTAATTGACCAGATATTCAACCCATGGATGCTTTCTCAAGTACAAAATGAACTGTCATATCAAAGAAATTTTCCATATCCACCACTTTCTATGTACATACACCTTAGGTGACACCCTGACATGTTAGTGTCTAATATGGCAATTTTTATAGATAGAATAATATGTACTGAGAATATGTTGTGTCATGTGATATTTTCCTCTTAATTGATCTGTATTTTTCCGGAGGTCGAAAGAGCCTCTCTCCCCCTTTTTTCTTTTTGGTGTGGTGGTTGTTATGTATATGAAAATTGTTTTTATTTTTCCCAGCATTACAGTCTTGAGCATTTAAGCATGAATTGTCCTTAACTCCTGACTTGAGAATGAATGATTCTGACGAAGTAGGGGCTTCTATTTTGTTGGCTGACATGTTTCTTAACCTTTATTAGCAGCTTCGAATTGTCCATTAATTTGGGCATGGTAAAGAGTGGATGTTAACATCTTAATTTCCCTTGACTCGGCATAGTCTTCAATTTTTTTATCTATGAATACGGTCTCAGGGTTTGCTGTTATTGTTTCAAGCAAGCCAAATCTATATGCTATATATTTATTATAAAATCAATAATATCTAAAACATCATAGCTGTTACAACCCAATTGGTAAAGTAGTTTATGGCCGCAAATGAAATAGGGGCCTTTGGCTGTTGCTAGATATATTTTACAAGTTATATCTATGGCTCAATTTTTAAATGATGAGGGTTTAATTATATATTTTTGTGGCCTGCACTTTTTCAATGGACCCACGTTCTCGATATTTTTACCTTAGCATAACGGGCTTTATATATTCTTTCATGAACTTTTGCCATGATCGAAACAGCTTCGACCGCGTTCGAACATTTCAATAATTGCCCATATTTATGTGTTAATGACATTCACTTTTTTATTGGATGAAAAATATCATATTATTAAAGAATTATTTGATTTGATTAACACAAAAATAAGTCCCAGGAGAAGTTGAATTTTATCAAGAAATAATTTTCTATATAAATTTTTCGAAAAGTGTTTAGAGTTGTTAATATTGAAAAAGTAATATTTTTTAAAAAGTAATTTTTTATATTTTATTTAATTTAACTTTAAATTTTTTAAAAAAATTTAATAATTATTATATCCTAAATATTATTATAACATATGTTAATAAATTTTAATTGTCCTTGATTAAATTTAATAAGGATATTTTATCTTTATAAAGAACACAAAAAATAAACCTAACTAAAGGGAGGTGGGTAGCAATTTCCCATACTTCATGAAAAGTAGAATTTCATGAGAAGTATTATTTCATCAAATTTATTAAATAATAATTAATCAAATAAGTTATTTTATTTTTATTTCCTAAAAAATAAAATTTCTCATGCTATTGTTTTAAACTAAATGACTCTTAATTTAATAGCAATAAAATAATAAAGGATATTTAAGTAATTTTAATGAGGAGATATTAATTTAAAATATTTAAAACTCCATTCTTTCTCTCTCATTTTCATAATAAATGCATTTATTAATAAAATTAATTAATGATGAAAAATTGATTATAATATTTTTTATTATTTTATTATCGTTAAATTAAAAATATAATTTTTTCATTTAAATAAAAAAATAAAAATTGTTAACCTTCACTGGGTTAGCAATCCATATATATATATATATATAATTTGTATGTGGATCATCTACTTTTTCTTCTATTATTTTTAAGGAAATAATGATATAATTTTTGCATTAAAATCCATTTTTTTAAATTGAAACCCACAGTTTCAAATAGAATAAAATTATGTGTTTATTTCTCATAAAAAATCACCTCATCCTTCCCATCCACGACATGTGGTTTAGATTCACAGCATACAAATAGAGAGCTAGTAGACCTTTGCAAGTGATGGACTTTAAAATAAAATGGTTGACGAAGGTATCCTAATTTAGGTTATATTTAGCGGTAAATTAGTTGATTATATGAGAAATATTTAGTAAAATTAATTATTAAATTAATTAAAAAATGTAAAATAATTTAAAAAGATATGTTAGTATAAATAGAAATATGAATTAAATTAATTTATATTTATTTTGAGATTAATGTATATCGATAAAATAAATATTTTTAAAATAATAATATAATTACTTAAAATTTAATTAATTTTATTTTTTCATTACATATTTATGTACTTATTAATTATTTATTTACTATTTAAAATAAGAATATAATTACTTAAAATATAATTAAGGGCATTAATTAAAAAAGAAAGATAAATTTAAAAAATAAACTAATAAGCTATAAGTTACTGAGAGTAAATTATTAAATTAGAAATTTCTTTTTTAATAATTTAATACACTAAATAATTGATAAATTAGTTAATTATATAAGAAATATTTAGTAAAATTAGTTATTGAATTAGTTAAAAAATATAAAATAACTTAAGAAGATATGTTAAAATTAATAGATATATGAATTAAATTAATTTATATTTATTTAGAGATAAATTTATATTGATAAAATAAATGTTTTTAAAATAAAAATATAACTTTCTAAAATTTAATTAATTTTATTTTTTCTAGTACATATTTATGTACTCATTATTTATTTATTTATTTATTATTTAAAATAAGCATATAATTACTTAAAATGTGATTAAGCCTATTAATTTAAAAAAGATAAATTTAAAAAATGAATTAATAAGCTATAAGTTACTCAAAATAGATTATTAGATTAAAATTTATTTTTTTAATAAGTTAGTATGCTAGATATATCTAAAGGCCAATTTATAATTTATTAATTAGATTAATAAATTATATGTTAATTTATTTATTACGTTAATAAGTACCCACTCCTCACCTACACAAAGTATTTTGCCTACTAATTGAATTTGTACATAGTTGTATTTTTTATTTAAAAATGGTTGTAAATTTTTGTATGCTTTTTTAATAAAAAAATTGTAAAACTAGTTCTACTAGCATAAATTTTAAAAATGTTCAGATAAATGGACCTAATTTTATCCATATATTTATTATTTTTTATGTATAATATAATTCTTATTTTTCGATGCTTATTCTTGACTCACTCCTTATTCATAGATCATGAAATTTACAATTCTTTTGAGAAAAAAGAATGATACAATCTCCTAAAAAAATTTAAGCCATTTGTTTCATTTTTGTGATATTTATTTTTTTTATTGCTTTTGCCCTTATGATATATTTTATATTAATTTTATTTTTATAAAATATTAATTTATTCAATTCCATCCTAAAAGGGATGAAATTGAATAGATTAATCTTTATATGGATAATAACATAAAAATAAATTTTGATAAATTTACATTTTACAGAAATAAAATTAATATAAAATATTTAACAAAAACAAAAGTATGAAAAATGAATTTTACAAGAAAAACAAAAGGGTTTTCTCAAAAAAAAAATCTATCAAACATTTTCTTAATTTCATATATATGCTTAACCTTTACCAATTATATATACATGTAAGTATACTTAATTATATAAAATGAAGCGCAATTATTATTTTCTCTCTTATATTTCAAGGTTGTGTTGGTATGTGTGACTGACCAATTAAAATAAATAAAGATAGCAAATAGATAGTTAAAGTTTTTCCTATAAAGGAGCACTTTATATTCTAAAAGATAGATAGTTAAAATATTTTTCTCACAAAAGAACACATAATATCTTGAAGGATTCTTGGGTGGACAGCTTAGATTGTACTTCAATTGATTTTTATAAAGCAAATGCTATCATGAATAAAAACAAATACTAATCATTGCCTTAAGGGCTTTGCCTAAACATTTAATAGCCACTAATATCTTTTTTATAATTTAAAAAAATAAAAATTTATTAAATACACAAAAGATATCTAATCACTAATATTATTTTATTGTGTAGCTATAATTTAAATTGCAAACATTAAAAATAGTAGTTCCAAGAAATATGACATCGTGTGTTTGTCTTAATTGCAAATATTAAAAATAGCAGTTTCATAGAAATATGACACATTGGAAAAAATCTTGATGAGTTACTCAATAAACACAAATGACCATAATGAAAGAAGGAACTATAAAAAAGGACAATAATCTCATGAGTGTGTAATTGGAAAATGTTCAACAATAATTTAAAAAAAAATGTAAAATAAGGTAGAAGATATTTTATCAATAATTGTCAAACCTTTAATTAGTTTTGGATGATCATGGGTGTTGTTCCTAGATCCATAAAGTACCATCATATATAACCCATCCCTCTTTTTGTTTCTTTTGACTTCTTGCTACTAATGCATTTATTTTTCACTTTACTTCATATCCTCTCAGCAACAAAACAAATTCACTAAAAAAAAAATTACATCTTTAAACTTAATAAGGTACTAAGTGAGGGAATATTAAATGAAGAAAGATTGTTATGAAAACCATACATAAACATTTGTAATGAAACTCTTCAAGATTAACCCTATTTTACAGAATGTTTGATTTAGATGCTCTTTAGTCTTTATGTAAGGAAACTTGTAAAAAGGATTCAAAATAGTCATCCAAGTAGAGCATACAAATCTACTATGTGTTTATCTTAATAGCATTGTTTTCCAAAAATATGACACCCTAATCTCTCTTAATATAAAAATTTGAATGCTTTAGTCATAACAAACATAGATGAATTGTTAAACCTATAACATCTTGACTAAAATCCTATTTTAATACTTATAAGATTGAGTTTCTATCAATTTAGTTTCTCATTAAAATTTTATATCAATTTGATATTTGTAAAATTAATTTCACATTAAATTTTAGTTTATCCACATAATAATTTAGTAACTCTATCTTATGTATAGAGAGATCAAAATTTAATATGGGATTAATTTTATAAAGATAAAATTGATACAAACTTTTAATGAAAGATCAAATTGATACAAATTCAATTTTATAAGAACTAAAATAGGGTTTTTACTTTAATATTTTCATAATATGGAATGAATTGAAAAGCAAAATAAAAACTCTATATGTTATACCTAACTCTAACTCAACTCTAAACAATAACATAAACTTCATATTCATTAAACTAAACCTGACCTAGAAGATTGAGAATAAAATTGACCCTTATCCAAATTTAGTTAGCACAACATTTATATTATAACAAAGATAATAAATCATAAATTTATTTTGGAAATAGAAACTAAGATGCATCACCTTACAGCACAACATTAGCCTTAAATCATTAAATTTTACTTAGTTTGTGCATACTACATAGATAAATAGATTTGAATTATTAGATTTAGTGATGCATAGCACCACTAGAGTATGGTAAATGCTCCTATTTACTTTGATGCATAAAACTTATGTATCTTTATTACATATAAAATCTGTTCGAAAAAAATAACACATTAGATAGCATAACTTGTAGTAAACTATGATAGTTTAAAATTTTAAGAAGAAATAGAAAGATATAGATAAGAAGAAGAGAAAGTGATATATATTTTGAGAGCTTGTTTTTAGAAAACTCTTACAATCTTCTAGTAGCCTAGTTTACCTATTTTATGATTTCCCTTATAACAACTTCTTCTCATTTTGCTTATAAAAAGAAGTAAAAAGAGATAAAAGAAAAATGAATAAGAAGAAATAAATGGCTGTGATACTAATGATCATAATACATGACCCTTTTACCTTAGTAATAATTAGATAATAATAATTCCCTTTTCTTTAGAAAATCTTGTAGTCAAGGATTAAAACTTGGAAACCTTTGCTTCAAATCAAACCAAACTTCCCAAGTTGCATCCTTTGGAAATGAATTAGTCTAGGATACTAACACTTTTATTGTAGCTTTATTCCATCTCTTAACTATTCTTCTTTCAAGGATCTCAAATGGCTCCTTAGGAATTAATCCATGCTCATCAATACTAGTAGTTCTTGTTAAGTTGGTGCCTCACACATATGCTTCTGAAGGTGTAAATGTTGATAAGTAAGATACACTTTAAACCCTTTTAGGAGATTGAGTGTATAGGCCATCTTACTTACTTAAGCTAGCACCTTGATGGGCCTAAAATACTTGGATGCAAGCTTCAAGCAATTTCTTTACTTAACAAATTGTTGTCTATATAATTGTAACCATAGATAAACTTAATCCTTTTCATCAAATTCTCTATCATCTTTTCTTTTATTTGCATTTAGTTTTATTCTTTCTTGCACCTTAGATAAGCAAAATTCCTTTAGTAAGATTGTTTCCATTCTAGCTTGAAGGCTTCTATCCACCTATTCAACAATGGAATCACCTAGTAGGCAAGGCATCTACATTGGAGGTTTTTAGCCATAGATTGCCTTATAGGAAGTGTAATTAATGGAATCATGAAAAGATATGTTATACCACCATTAAGCTAATGGCATCTTTTACTTCATTCTTTGGGTGTTTCACTAATAAATAATTCTTAAGACACTTATTGACCTTTTTAGACTGGTTATTGGTTTATGAGTAATATGTTATGATCTTTTTTAGCTATGTTTGTTCTGCTTTAAAGAGCTCCTACTAGAAGTGACTTAAAAACACTTCATCGCTATCATACATACATGTAACTTATAGATACTATTACAAAAAAAAAAACTTAGGCCATAATAATAGTAGTAAAAAGATGAAAAAGTACTAGGAAATGAGTAACCTTACTCAACCTATCAACCACTACTAAGACAGTGTCCTTGCCTCCAAATTTAAGTAGCCTTTCAATAAAAGTCTAATAAGATGTCTTCCTATACTTTGTTAGGAATAAAGAGAGGTTGCAATAGCCCTAGACTTGTAGCCATATTTAGTTTGCTTTTCTAACAGATTTCACATTCTTTACCCATTTTCTCACATCAAACCCTTCCAATATAGCACATTAATTATCCTTTTCATAGCCACATGTACACTTAAGTGCCTTCTAAAAAGCTCATTGTGAATGTATTTCAACAATTCTACCTTTAAGTCATTACCCACCATTAATTTTCTTTTTTTCCTAAATATATCTTGTAACCATGCATACTTAAGACTACTAGGTGCAGACCTATATAGTAATCCTTGTATTACTGCCTTAAGTCTTACATCCTTAGTCCAAGACTCTTTAATTTTATCTATCAAGTTAGTACTTAGTGTGGAGAAAGACAAATAAGAGGCTAGGGTAAATTTAGAAAAAAACATCTATAATAGTGTTGTAAGTACCTTTCATATAGCATACTTTATAGTCATACCCCGTTATCTTAGTCATCCATTTTTGTAGAGTAAGGATTGTAGCTTGTTAGTAAGATAAAAATTTCAAGCTATAATGATTTGTTTAAGTATCTTCTTACTAGACAAACATCTCACTTATTCATAACCATTAGCATTACTAGCATTTCCATATTATAAACTAATAGGATTTGATGTCTTAGCCCCAATACCTTACTGAAATAAGCAAGATGTTTCTCCATTTGAGTTAGCATAACCTTCATTTCTATGCCAAAAGCATTTATTTCAACTTTATATTCTTGACTAAAATCTAGTAAGGCTAAAACTAGAGCTATAGTTATTATTATTTTTAGTGTTTTAAAAGTTGGCTGAGTTGCAATAAATCATTCAAATGCTCCTTTTTCGAGTAAATTAATTAAAGAATTAGCAATAATATCATAATGCTTAATGAATTTTCTATAGTAGATTATTAAGCCTAGAAATCCTTTTAACTCCTTGATACATGTTGTAGTTGCCTAATCCAATATACTTTAAACTTTTTTCTTGTCCATAACTATACTTGGCACACTAATAACATGATCATATATTCTACTTTCTTAGTTGCAGAATCACATTTACTTTTTTACAAATATAACTTGTTATTTCTCAAAATATCAAAGACTTCCTTTAAATGCTTTAAATATGTAGCCTAATCCTCAAAGTAGATAAGGATGTCATCAAAAAACACCAATACATTCTTTTGTAATAAAGGTTTGAAAATGTTATTCATCAAGCTTTGAAATGTGAAGAGAGCATTAGTAAGGCTAAATGGCATGATTAAAAACTCATAATGATTTGCATGAGATCTGAAAGCTATTTTATGGATATCTCCTTCAAACTTCTTATTTAATGGTAACCTAATCTTAGATCTAACTTTTTTTAAAAAAAATCTTGTTAGTTCATTAAATAGTTTTTCTACTAGGGGTATGAGAAACTTATCCCTGATAATTAGTTAATTCAATTTCCTATAATTTACACAAAACTTTTATGTTTTTTTTTTGCTTTATCATGACAATCAAAGAAATAAAAGAATTTGTAATATGTCTAATTAACTACAATCACTTTAGCCTTTTGCCTCTATTTGCTAGGCTATTTCATAACTTTTAAGAAAATATTATTTATAAAATTATAAATACTCCTAAAATTAACTAAAATTGTCACTTTTCTTCCTAAAATCAACGATATTAATTGAGATATGTAAGCCATGCAAGGATTTACTTGTGTTCATATTTGTCTGTAAACATGATTTAATTATAATTGTACTATGATGGACTTGAATTTGATTTGAATATTGGATTTGACTAATTGTGTCATGAAAGGATACTTGAATACAAAGTGTTGTAAGTGTTAAATTACTTAAGGCCATGCGATGAAGGCATGGTATTGTTGATAAATACAATTGTGTTACATATTTATGTCCTTTATGTGACTTAAGGTAATTGATATCATTGCTTGTGAAAAAAATGTAATGTGTGGCTATGCAATAAAGGCATGAAATGATTATAAATTGATACATGCGGACTTGATGAGAATAAATACATTGATATCATGAGAAATGTGATAGGATCAATATAGTATTCAATCACCAAATCTAATGACCATTTATGAAATGATAAGGCAAACTTGAAAGGTATAAGGATTGGCTTGTGATGGATAAGGTGGACTTAGGGGTCACAAGGAGATTTAAAAGCTTTCATTGTCTTGTTATTTATGCATCATGTAATAATGTTATGGCATAGGTAAATACATAAATTGGATGTTGAAATAGGTGAGCACGTTTAAATATGTATGTTGAAATTGTAATTTGAATGAAAGTGTGCATTTGAGTAATGATACTAAAAAGTAGGAATGATTATAGAAGATTGAGATGTACTAATAAAAGTGGTATTGTAATAAGTGTGGTAAAGTATTTAAGTTTGCAAGAAAGTAATTCTAATCTATAAGTTACTTATTATTGTTTATATTTAATTGTATTATAATGTTAATCTCTTTGTATAATTTCTCTTATAGATATTAATATGCAAAATATTATATTATTTATATTATTTTCTTATATTTTTTATCTTCTAGAATGTTATATATGCATAATCTAATGAAATTGATCTCATTTTGTGATTGAGTTATGATTTTGCAATGTTATTGAATTTTTATTAATGCAAAATTTGGCACCATTTTAAGTTTTAAATATCCAAATTAGATTATCTTTATAGGATTGGAAATTTAAGAAGATCTAAAACTTTCCTATTTTGGTAGAAATCTAGTTTAGACATGTAAAGGTTCAAATTTGGTTGTGAAAATGAAGTAGTGTTTTTACCCAGTCTAACCTAGTAATAGTTTTTAGGTTATATCTAGAGTTTCAGGAGTCTAATTGAGGTTAAACTAGTATCTAAAGTTATCTTATATCCATTTCAATAATTTTAAGTTTAGGAATTAGTGAAATTACACCATTTTAATGGCTCAATGTTAGTTGAAATTTAACTTAAGAAATTTATTACGATAAACACTGTTAGTAATTTAGATTATAAATGAGGCTATGGGCTTCCAAATTAAGCAAGACCCCATCTATTGTAACCTTAAAAGGCATATTAACTTAATTTCTACCTTAGGAAATTAAATATAATTAGATTTTGTGCTTCCAAAGGCAACATGTTTAGATTAGACAATAACTATCTTTTCTCTAAGTTTCTTGTATAAACCATTATGAGTGATTGATATCAATTAAAAGTTCAAGCATTTAGCACACTAATTTTAGTTTGATTTTAAGGTTTTTATCTTCAATTTATTTATAATTCAACTTTCTTTTATTTTTTTACTTTTATTATGAATGATTGCTTAGATAATTTGCTAAATATGATTAGTTAATTAATTATTTGTTGTAGTTTATACTTAAATAATTAATTACATTTAATTCTTGTTTGTAGGTTAATGGTAATTAATCAAATTAATAGTAATTAGGCTTTAATGATTTAATGCTTGGATGAATCATTAGTTATTTAAAAAAAATAGAGAACTAATTTAGTAATGATCGCTTGTAAAATTGTTAGATTTGTAAGGGTACTTAACGGGCCTTTAACTCGTGGGCTTGACAAACCAGTCTTTAGGCTTTTCGCAAACTAGGCTTGCCAAAATTAAATTTGCAAAAATATGGGCCTAAATGGGTTCGGCCTATGTGGGCCACAAATCGACCTGTAGGCTAAGCACGTTTATAAGACAAAATCTGTGGGCTTTGTAGGATTTTATACAAATCGAACTAATTAAAATAAACCCATATAAAATACAAGCATTAGTGAACTGGGCCTAAATGGGCCCCATTTATGCTGGCTAGCCTACGAGCCATACAAGTTGGCTCGTTAAGCAGCCTTACAAATTTGGGCTTAACCTAATTGTAAATCTTGATACTATTATTAACTAGATTTATGCATTTATTTTGAATTGAATTAGTAATTTGGGATTGATTAGTCACTTATTTTGGTTAGTTCATATTAGAAATGTGCATGTTTATTGTTTGTTTTAAGGTATTCATAAGATGAGTAACTGAATGATAAGTAGATTCATTGAGTAGAAAAAATTGAAAATTGGAGTGTGAATTCTCTTGAATTTGATTCCTATCTTTTGCTAGTTCAATTTAATTTTGCTTCCATTTGTTCATTCAAATTACTTTTGAAAAATCCTCCTATATTTATATTTCATTTTTGCTAATTGACTTCTATTTCTTTGGGCATGAGTTAGACTTGCTTTTTTAGTGCATGTTTAAGCAAGTTTAATAATTAATTTTGGCATAAGTAATGCACATCAGGTACTTAAGTTGTTCCCTTCCACCACCATAAATTTGAATTCTCATAAGTTTATTTGGTATGATTTAGATAATATTAGATATTTTGTTATAGATGAGTTTAGGCCTTCATTAATGTAAGATAAAAAGGATAAAAGGATAGTTGCTTATATCTTTTGACATTAGTCAAACTAGTTTATTCTCAAACTTGATGGATATAAAATTGACTAACTTCTTATGGATTTAAATTATGTTTTTGCTAAATGGTAATATCATCTTTTTCCTATTAGTGTATGAAAATTTTTCCAAATTCTTATGTATGCTTTAAAAGAAGATAAATTAAATAAAAGTATTCATCCCTGTAACATCAACTAACAAAAACTAGAGATTTTCGTGAAGAGAAGTATGCTCATATCACTTGTAATATTGTGCATTGTTAAACAATTTTTATACATTTATTATCTTTTCTGTACATGTGTGATATAAAAATTTGCCAATTGTGCTAAAAAATTTACAACATTAATTGATTAAAGACCAATATCGCCAAATTTGCAACACCAAGCAATGTGTCCTCTTCAAATTTATTTTGTTTGTGTGAGAATGTTAAATACATGAATAAATTATTATGTCGACATTGTCACCTTAACAGATTCATTATCACATCATTAATTATTCTACAACTTAAACAATAAAGTATACTACTAGGAGAGTTTATTTAAACCCTAAGAATTAGTTTAAAATATCTTAGTAGTTAAGAATTAAATTGATATTGCAAATTTTTTGAAAATTAAATTAATACAAATCAAATACATGCAAGATAAAAATATGTTTTTCCCCCTTCAAATGCCTGACCCTAAAATATCGTCTCCAACATATGAATTTAGTTTGACCAATTATTGGTAATATCATGAATTACCAATTTTATCTATCCTCCCGAGGATCCTAATACATAAAATGAATAGGTAAGGTTATGGATTAGATGAACAAAAAATGAAAATTAGGGAGTAAATGATTTTTCTAAAATGAGAGAGAGGAGTTTTAAGGTGGTTGGGCTATCTCGGGCTGAGCCCAGATTGCATTGAAGTTCTGTCGCTGAGGTTGAGCTTCTTCTCTAACAGTTTTTCAGATCGATTTCCTGTGGTGTATAATAATAAACTACGGCTCCAGCGAGAAACCCAGAAAATACCCGAAAACGCCGGTTGGGGGCGAGCAGTGACGCAGAAGAAGGCATGGGCGTCGACTACTACAAGATTCTTCAGGTCGACAAGGGAGCGAAAGACGATGACCTTAAGAAAGCCTATCGAAAGCTTGCCATGAAATGGCACCCTGATAAAAACCCTAACAGTAAGAAAGAGGCCGAGGCTAAATTCAAGCAAATCTCCGAAGCTTATGATGTATGTATATGTATTTTTTTGAATCCTGTTTCTCTTTCGAGTTTAATCTCAGTGTAATGAAATGAGTTGCATTTTCAATTTGATTTTAAAATTTGATCCTTCAGTTTGTTATTATTAATAAGTGGATTAAACCCTGAGGATTAGAATTATCAAATTTACTCCTTTTGTTATACTATCAACTTATGAGTAGGTTGCCTCTTAAATGAAGGAACTTACAGAAATTTAGAAGCTTTTTCAACTTTGATCCTTGAAAATCGTGTCTGTCTTACAGTGGAATCAGACCTAGAGCATTAGAAAAGGTTGAAATTTTTAATAGGTTTAGTGATCCAACTACCCGATTAATATGATCACTTCACGTTCTCTCTGCCCCTTGTTCTTTTTGCGAGTGTATTGAACCCAGAGTATTGTAACAAATTTCTGAGTATATATTTTGGATTTTGAACAGGTTTTGAGTGATCCACAGAAGCGAGCTGTTTATGATCAGTATGGTGAGGAGGGACTGAAGGGGCAGGTACCACCGTCAGGTGCTGGTGGTTTTGCTGCTGATGGTGGGCCAACTACATTTCGATTTAACCCCAGAAACGCAGATGATATATTTTCTGAGTTTTTTGGTTTTACTAGTCCGTTTGGTGGGATGGGTGATATGGGTGGGCGTCCTGGAATGTCGGGCTTTCCCCGGGGTATGTTTGGCGATGATATGTTTGCTTCATTCAGAAGTGGAGCTGGAGAGAGCTCTGGGAGTATGCCAAGAAAAAGTGCACCAATAGAGCGAACATTGCCATGCAGTTTGGAGGATTTGTATAAAGGGACTACAAAGAAAATGAAGATTTCAAGGGATGTAACTGATGCCACAGGGTGAGATATCTTATTTAGACCTATTGAACTCCTTATTACCGTTATGAGAAAATGGAATTGCTGAAGTTCATCAATATACTTGGATATATGTGTAAGCGGTAAGAATTGGATGAATAACTACCAAGTCAAGTTTGTCATTTTGTGTGAAGTGAACTTTGTATGGATTTGGAATGAAAGGGTTCACTTAGATAGTTAGAGTTGGTAAATATGTGTAAGAATTAGATTGATAACCACCAAGTCAAGTTTGTTGTTTTGTGTGGATTTGAAATGAAGGGGTTCGCTTTGACCATCAAGAGTCAATAACCTGTTTCCTGTGTCTTTGTTTTTATTGCATGCTTTCTCATTGTTATTGTTGTTATTTTTTGATTGGTTGGCTTGAACACTTTAGTCTGATTTATTGATTTCAACTTGAATTATAGAATTGCATTGTTTAACATCTTTTAGTAATGGACTTTCTTCAAAAGGGAATATTTTGAGATGGATTGAGTCATTGTGTGCCTGAGGTCCTTTATTGTCATTATTTGTTGATTGGTTGGCTGATCACTTTAGTCTGATTTATTGAGTTGAACTTGAATTATAGGATTGCAGTGTTTAAAGTCTTTTGAGTAATTAATTAACTTTCTTCTAAAGGAAGATTTTGAGATGGATTGAGTTATGTGTGTGTGCCTGACAGCCTTTATTATCATTATTTGTTATTGGTTAGCACAATCAATTTGGTCTGACTTCTTAATATGGATTTGAATTACAGAATTGCTGTGTTTATTTCTTTTAATAATTAACTTTAATCCTAGAGAGAAGATTATGAGATGGATTGAGTGATGTCAAAGGTGTGTGCTTGAGCCCCTAAGGTGCTGAAGTGAGGTGTCAGGGGGAGTCTCCTTGCCTCTAAATTCATCAAGTGGTGTGGCCTTATTCAGAGTGCCTAAGCAAGCTCCTTTGACAGTTGCAAGACACCATGCTCTTTTGCAAACTTGGCTTTTTCTTTCCATTTTAATTGGCAGCAAAATTTGTGAGAAATGAATGCTCATTCACATGTAAAATGTTAGAATTGTTTACTTATCATAAGACCTGAATCTATCCTTGGTGTTTTCATCTGAAAGTTAATTTCAGTAAGACAAGATAGGGGATAACAAGGGTCTGTCAGTTGATTACGGAGAAATCATGAAATAAGAGCTGAGCTTGAAGTTTGGTAAAAAGAACTTCAGAGATTATTTTGAGAAGTTCTCTATTGATTTTGAAAACAAAGAATCTTCAAAGATGCATTTATTGAGTCCAAGATGCATAATTGTGTGTTCGTTTTCAAAAAGTACTGGGAATCGAAATTTGGGTTCTTTCCTGTAGATTTTTCTTCTGGATGAGTTCAAATGACCTATAAAGTCACAGGTGCATCCTCTGGTGATGAGAGAAAATGGGGTCGAATACTTGTTGTCATTTTCTCTCTGCAGATGCCATAGGCTCTAGATGACACACTAGCATATGCACGGCAGGCACCATAGCTCAGCCCAACTGAACGGTGACTGCAACTGTAATACTGCATGATACTGACTAAATGAGTGAGTTTTTTGGTCATTAATTTGCTACAAGACAGCATGAAGTCTGAAGAAGGAACTATTGGATGCTGATTGCCTGTTTCTTATATGTTTTTTCGTTTTCATGTTTTATGAAGACTTAAGTTTTTAACTGTTTTTATTTGGGAATGGGTCAATTGGGTTGGTTTTTTATTTTTTGTAATTTAATCCATCTTGGTATCTTATATTGAACACCCTTTACTAAAATCAGAGTCTTTTAAGGGATTCATCTTGTCTTTTGTGGATCTAATGTAGATAAAAGAGAAACTAAATATTGAGGGAAATGAACTTAACTTCAATGGGAATCTTGGATTGGAGTTGCAGTACCTCAGCTGGAATAAAGATTGAAAACATCTTTTGGATAATCTATGTTGGCCATAGTTAAAAACAGCAGTCTACAATTTCATGTTGCATGGAAGTTTAGATACTTAAATAGGCTGTCATGTTTTGTTACCCACTGACAGTGTTTATTTTAAGTGGTAATATCCTGTATTAGAAGATTAGTGATATGTGGATGGTAGGATGATAATTACTTTGTAGGGCATAGCTTGCCTTATCTCTTGGCATTTTGAGGCTGGTAGGTGCATAACTGTCTGCTTAATTGTATGTTTACTTAAACTGGAATAGTTGGAAATGTAGGATTATAGGCTTTTGCTTATTCTTGGACCCCAGTCATTTTTACCTTTTTTTCTTCCAAGAAATCTCACCTTAATATCATACAAGTTATCTGATTAACTAACTGATTCTAAAATTAAGTCGTTAAAACTTTAGATACAATGTTACAAACATATGAAAGGAGGCCGAATTCTCTGTGCATTTTGAGGCATCCCCGTTTCTTCTCCTTTCTCTTTCTGTTTAAGCAGTTATTTACTTGATTTATATGTGTGTCACATTGTGTGTGTGGACCTATGGTACTTGCAGGGTAACACAATTTTTGGAGCCGTAAATTAGGTGTAATGGAACTGTAGTCTTCTAAACTTCTTGTGATTTTGACTATTCAGTCTACGATATGTTTTCTTGATGCGCAGGAGGCCCACCACTGTAGAGGAAATTCTTACTATCGAGATCAAGCCCGGTTGGAAGAAAGGAACAAAAATAACTTTTCCAGAGAAGGGAAATGAGCTTAGAGGCGTTATACCTGCGGATCTTGTCTTCATTATTGATGAGAAGCCTCATAGCCTCTTCAAGAGGGATGGCAATGACCTTGTTATTACACAGAAGATATCTCTTGCAGAAGCTTTGACGGGTTATACTGCACAGCTGACAACCCTTGACGGGCGGAATCTTACAATTCCCATCAATTCAATCATCAGTCCTTCATACGAAGAAGTCGTTAAAGGAGAGGGTATGCCAATTCCCAAAGAACCTTCCAAAAAAGGGAACTTGAGAATCAAGTTCAATATCAAATTCCCCTCCAGGCTTACATCAGAGCAAAAAACTGGTATTAAGCGATTGTTAGCGTCTCCATAAGCACTATGGTAGCTCTTTGTCCCGACTGCCAAACTGTCTAAAACTTCGATTTTTTATTCTTCAGTTTTTTGGTTTTAAAATGGAAATTCATGATTTGGTGAATTGGGGATTAACTAAAGCAGTTATTATTGGGAGTACCATATATATCTAGATGTTGTCTTTGAAGTGGTAAAATTTTTCTCCCTATTTTCTGTGCAAGTGTTGGCAGGAATGAATTTCTTTGCGCTTGCTGGTTAGGACCATTCTTGCCGTCTTGTTTCTTTTGTTTCCTATTTCTTGTAGGGAAAATTGCTCTCCTTTGTGTAGCTTTGTTCCATTTTTCAGGAATTGTTGGGTATATCACAGCAAAAGTTGAAACTCCTTAGATGAATTTATAAATGGAGATGAGTTCCAAAAGTGTTTCTGAGTAATTTTGTTCTAGAATTTATGTGATAAAACAACCGCTGCACTGACAAATTTGCTCAGTTCAATTAATTTCTGTCAATTCATTTTCCTATTTAGGTAAGAAGAATGTCTTAATTCATTCTCAGGGATTTCAGTTTTCATGCAATGATTTGCAGTTATTTTTCAATTTTCTCTTGCAATGTTTTTTTATAGAAATGTGTGATTTTTTTTTTTTAAATTTTTGCGCAGCAAGTGAGGTGAGTGTAAATTTGAATTTCAAGAATAAAAAAAAAATGTTTACTTATAAAAATAAGAAGTATGATTAAATTGAATTTCAGGAAAGGTGAATTTGATTTATCATATTTGTTACTGGATGTGGTTGTTATCATGTCACACAACCGTACAGGATTTAGGTCCTGAATTTTGGTGTGGGAAGAAAAGATTTTGAAAGATGAGATGAGTAAGTTTTCGTATTTGCCAAAATTTGGAACGATCATTCATAATTCTAAAGTTTAAATTAAGGTCGAGTGTTCTCCACGTAAAGTTATCTATATCTAAATCTTAAAATTTATAAATTGATTAAAATATAAAAAATTAGTATGCAAAATAATTTGCCAAAAAATAAATGAGTATGCAAAATAAGTAAATTCCAGTGTCAAAACGCTGAGCTCCTGCAGGGTAAACTCGGCGTTCCCTCGTACAAAACCTATGGCCTTCCAACTTGGTTTTTGTTTTTCATATATATATATATATGTATATAATGAAAAAAGTATTTTTACGTGAAAGATGATATAAGTAAATTATGATAATCAAATTTTATATTAATAATTAGAATTAATGATAAGTATTTATATTCTATAAATTATAATAATTAATTTATAATTATCTGACAATCATTTTTCAAGTACTTATATTTTATAGATTATAATGATAATTATTTAATAACTATCTTTCAGCTATTCAATTTATGGAAATTCTAATAAAAGATATATATTATATCTTCATTATTTAGATTATTTTGTTTTTAATACACATTATTAACTTGAGTATTAGAGCCTTCCCAAAACCACATTTCGCTCCTTTTTTCTATCCTACAGATATGATAAAGAGAGAAAAATTTTAGCAAATCAATGCAAAAAGGATGAGATGTTTCTCGAAGAATGAACAGTAACCAGGCGACTGAGGTTGAAGAAAGATCATCAGCAGAAGAGGATATTCATCAACGATCCATCAAGAAGGTGAAAAGAATTCATTATCAGAATGGGAATCAGCTAGTTCCCAATAGAATCCCTACAATGTCTGCAGGATCCGGAAGGAAGATTGTCTCTTATAAAGATTCGTTGATAAGACACCTGCCAGGAGCTTATCAACACGCTTTCTTTCAAAAAGAAGACACATATATGGAATGGGTAGCTGAGAAGGATACGGACGAAAAACCTTTAGAAAAACATGAAATTAGAGTTTAGCTTTTGAAAGAAGCCAGAGAGAAAATCAGACAAAGGTGGAAAACATCTCTGATTATAAAAGTGTTTGGGAAGAGTGTAAGTTTTCAATATCTTGATTGGAAACTAAAAAGTTTATGGTAACCAAGAGGAACTTTAGAAGTAATGGATCTTGGGCAGGATTATTTTATAATGAGATTCTCCTATGAAGAAGACTTGCAAAATGTACTAAAAGGGGGGCCCTAGTTCATAGTCAGACATTTCCTTACAATCAGAAGGTGGAGCCCAGATTTTAAAACCACTAGAGCAATCTTGCAGTCTGTAGCGGTTTGGGTCTGTCTTCCCGGTCTCTCTGTAGAGTATTATGACCCACACTATTGGAGATTGTAGCTAAAATTGGTCCTGTCCTCAGAATTGATGCAAACACAACAACGGAAAGGGGAGGAAGGTATGCTAGATTTTGCGTACAACTTGATTTTGATAAACCTCTTCCCAAGACGCTTCGAATTGGACACATCAAGCAAGACATACAATACGAAGGTCTTAATTCCTTCTGTCAAAATTATGGAGTAATCATAGAAAAAGCTAGTGCATGTTCTTATAAACAGAAGGTGAATAATGATAAGATGTCTGAACCAGCTGTTCTACCAGAAAATATTCCCCAGACTAAAGTAGATTCTCCAGATTTGTGCATGCAGAATACCAAAACTGAGGAAGGTTGGTCCATTGTTTTATCGAGGAAAAACAAGTTCAAGTCTAATAAAGGCATGCCAGGTAAAATGGGACAAGCTGAGAAAAATGAGTTTACATTTAACCAAGTCCGAATCATAGGGAATAAAAATTTAACAAAATTTGTTAGAGACCAAAAAGCTTGGATTCCCAAGAAGCTTCTAAATTTGGCTCAGAGTTTAGTCACTTCTATGGAAGATGATAGGATGGATGGTATGGATCCTACAACCCAAATCAAGGATGATAGAAGCCTACCAACACAAGGTTTACATACTGACATGGTGCTGTATTTAATTCCTAAAGAAGCAGAATTACATATAGAACTTCCCACCGTTTCTTCTGCTGGGGACAAAAATCATGAACAGACATTTTCCCCGGAAAGCACATTACGCCAACATGTTAGCAAACCAGAGAGAACGATTAAGTAGGGAGAGGAAAGAATGGAAGTTGAGAAATGTTCAACCTCAATCAAATGCTCAAGTTCAAACAGAAGCTAGCGTGAACATGCTAATGGGTCATCATCAACCTTTGGAAAATTGGAGAGTGATTTTCAGGGGAAGGTTAATAATGCTGATAGATAGGAGAATGTTGGGAGAAAATCCTCTGAATCCTCTCAATTATCCATTTTGGACAAACCCAAAGTCGAGGAGTGCATGGACAAATCCAATTCTGTTAACAGTAGTAGAGGACCTATAAGATATTCTAGTTCTCACTCCGGAGGAAATGGCAATAATTGTCCTGGAACTTCAATCATATCTAAATGCCCAAGCTTTTCTTAGACTAGGACTAAGGCCTACATCTCATCCATCTTGAGCAGAAGCCTTAGCAGAATCTCTGATCTCAAGGTAGGGGAGAAGGGGACAAATGGAGGTGGAGAGATTGAACTAGTTCCAACATCCCACAAATATGGTAATAATGGGCGATTAGAACAGAGTGTACATTTTCATGTTGAGCAAAATAATCTTCTCTTTCAGTCTGGATCTAACAACAGTGCTAAACACAACTACACAGATGACACATCATTTAGTGATGTTAGATCCTTTGGAAATCAGCACTCTGAATCATCCCAGAATGCCAAATGACCTTTAGACTAGAGATGGACCTCCAGCCATTTCGGATAGAGCTATGATAAATTGTTTCATCCCTGGAGACTTCAAGATAAGAATCCTTCTTTGGAATTGTAGAGGAGCTACGAAACCTACCTTCAAAACTACTGTGTGGGACTTAATCTCCCAGTACTTTCCAAACATGCTCATACTTATTGAAACTCATCTTTCTAGAGAAAAAGCAGCAATGATATGTAATACTCTCCCTTTTGACCATTTTGTTATGTTCGATACTATTGGTCAGAGGGGAGGGATTTGGGTTCTTTAGAGAGCTGACAAAATGGATTGCCAAGCACTGAATATGACTGAACAAGAGATCCATATTGTGATCCAGGTACATCCTTTAAATTTAACTTGGTTGATTTCTACTGTGTATGCTAGTCCTAGATTTATAGAAAGAAAGTTATTATGGGATAATCTTAGTGGATTAGCTAGGATCCATAAGCTTCCCTGGTGTGTGCTGGGAGATTTCAATGAGATTCTTTACGATCATGAGAAGTTGGGTGGTAATCCTATAAATTATGAATAGAGCTCAATTGTTTAGAAATTATCTGGATGATTGTAATATGGCTGATCTGGGATTTAAAGGACCTCCCTATACTTTGTCTAATCTCCAAAAATCTCCCTTTCTTATACAATGTAGACTGGATACAATATGTGCGAATGATGATTGGATCTTGATGTTTCTTAACTACTCAGCCTATCATCTACCACAAACTTCTTCTGATCATTGTCCTATTCTCCTAAATACTTTGGGGGACTCTACTTTTAATCTCTCGAAACCTTTTAGAATGGAAACAATGTGGTTTTCACATCCTTCCTTCCCTGGATTGGTAGAGCAATTTTGGAGGAATAATAATCTCAATTTAGATCAGATTATAAAAAAATTTCACTGAAGCTACTAAATCTTGGAATGTTTCTGTGTTTGGAAACATTTTCATTAGGAAAAGATGGGTTCTAGCTCGTCTTAAAGGGATAGAAAGTAAACTTGCTGTTAGTCCAAATAGAAATTTGATTAAGCTTAAAAAAGAGCTTAAGAAAGAGTATTAGGAAATTTTGAGTTATGAAGAAGAGTTCTGGTTTATGAAATCCAGGGTTAATTGGTTTTTGGAGGGGGATAAGAATACCCATTTTTTCCATGTAACTACCATTGTGAGGAGGAGATCTAACTTTATAAGTACACTAAAAAATGATGAGGGGAGTTGGGTTCAAGATCAACATTAGCTAATAGAGATGATTAGGAACTATTTCCAGAATCTTTTCAGCTTTAATAATATCCTTGATAGGAATGCCATCCCGCAAGATATAATTTAGCCTTGTTATCTTCCTCCTGAAGTTGAAGGATTTCTTTGTCTTATTCCCTTGAAGGAAGAAATTAAAAGAGCCTTATTTAATCAAAAAGCTAACAAATCTCCAGGACTTGATGGTCTAAACCCAGGGTTTTTCCAAAAGTTTTGGTCAGACACTAAGGGACAGGTCATTAAAGTTATTCATGAGATTTTTACCTTTGGTGTTATTCCTCCTTTTTTGAGTGAATCTCTTCTTGTTCTTATTCCAAAGAATAAGTCCCCTCAATCTATAAAGCATTTAAGACCTATAAGTCTTTGTACTACTATTTATAAAATTCTATCTAAGATAATAGTAGATAAACTGAGGCTTTTTTCGAATGATCTTATCTCACCTTTGCAAAGAGATTTTATACCGAAGAGGCATGCTTTTGATAATATTATTCTAGCTTAGGAAGTTTTTCATTGTGTCAAACATAAGAAAGGTAAAGGTATGATGCTGAAGATTATTCTTGAGAAGTCTCTTAATAGGATTGAATAGGGTTTTGTGGAGTATATCCTTGAGTTATTTCAATTTCCAAATCATCTTAGAAATCTCATTATGAATTGTATTACTTCAACAACTATCTCTATCTTGTTTAATAGGGGTAAACTCCATACTTTTCGTCCGTCTAGAGGTTTAAGGCAGGGAGATCCTCTCTATCTTTATATTTTCATTCTATGTATGGAGTTCTTAAGTTATTTGATAAACAAGGAAGTGAATGAAGGTCAGTGGGAACCTATTTCTGTTTCAAGAAAAGGTCTCTCCATTTCCCACTTATTCTTTGCAGATGATATCATTTTGATCTCAAAGGCAACACATGCTAATGCTCATTCAATTAATAAGGTTTTGAGAATTTTTTTCAATATGTCTAGTTTAAAGTTAAATTAGAGTAAAAGTAGAATTTTATTCTAAACATGAGTTCTTCATTGAGAAAGGAGATTGAGGAGATCCTTAATATAGAAAGCATAGAAAATTTTGATCCTTATTTAGGGATTCCTTTACAATCTTCAGTTAAAGGAGCCTCTTACAATTTAATTTTGGAAAAGTTGAAGGCTAAGTTGAGTGGTTGGAAATCGAAACTTCTTAATTTAGCAGGAATATGAGTCTTGGTTAAGTCAGTGTTAGAAAGTATTCCACTTCATTTCATGCAGTGCTCGTTGCTGCCTAGCAAGATTTGTAAGAAAATTGACCAAATCTCAAGAAACTTTTTATGGGGTTTTATTGATGAAAAAAGGAAAATGCACTTAGTTTCTTAGGATAAAATAACTAAACTAATTAGCGAATGAGGGTTAGGAATTCAACAAGCTCGGGTTAGAAATCTTACCCTTCTTACCAAGCTTAATTGGAGATTTCTAAATGAGAGAAATAAGCTGTGGGCTACTTGCTTGTATCAGAAATATGTTCTAAACAGAACTAAGCTTAGAACCTTAGTTTCCCCAATTTAGCATGGAATGAGGAAAGCATGTCTTTTTACTCAAGAAGGGTTGAGGTGGGTTACTGTGAATGGTAAAAATATAAACTTCTGGAAGGATAACTGGACAAGATTAAGAGCTTTGAGAAAGTATTTTTTGGGCCCCCTCGATAGGAATCAAGAAAACTGGCTTGTTATTGATTTTATGAATGGTCCAGGAAATTGGAATGTTGAGAGGCTGTCTTAATTTTTCAGTAAGGAAATTCTGTTAACTATCTTATCTATTTTTGTTCCTTTAAATACAAATGGCCAAGATAGTTTAGTTTGGAATCTTTCACATGATGGTTAGTTTAATACAACAGAAACGTATAATATGATAGCTAAAGTCATTAACAAGTCTCCAAAATAGGATTTGAAGAATGTGAAATGGATTTGGAAAATCCTTGTCCCTCCCAAAAATCAAATGTTAGTTTGGTTGTTAATGCAAGATAGTGTACAAACTAGTTCAATGTTAAGGAGCAGGGGTCTCAATGTTAACTCAATGTGTGAATTATGTAATCAAGATGAAGAATCTTAGTCCTATTTATTTAGGGAATGCGGTTGGATAAAGTTTCTATGGAGTGCAATCTGCCCTTCAAATATAGTTTCTGTTAATCATCCGACCAATTTTCACCTGTGGTTGAAAATAAATTCCAAAAATAGGTAGTTGGGGTCTGGTTGCTCTATTCCTTGGAATGTTATCTTTTCATCTACTTTGTGGTGTATCTAGCAACTAAGAAACCATTTGAAGCATAACAGTACAAATGGCCAGGATAAAATTTTCCTTCTTCAACAACTTCCTGCTAAGGTGAAAGGAAGAGTAATGAAAACTTATGCTGTGATGTCAAATCCCTTTAACGGTTCTTGCAAGAAGGAAGTGACGCATGTAAAATGGAACCTGCCTTAGGAAAACTGGTGCTCCTTAAATGTAGATGGATCTGTTAGCAGCAAATCGAAACTTGTTGGAGCAAGAGGCATTATTAGAGATCATTTTGGAAAGCGGATCACAGGTTTCTCTAAAGGATTGGGTTATGTTTCTAGTATACTAGCAGAAAGATGGGCTCTTTATGAAGGCTTGAAGTTAGCCCTACAGCATAGAATCAGTCACCTAAATATTGAATTAGATGCCTTTATAGTTGTGAAGTTGATAGAAGGTGAGTTGAAGATTAATGCTTATACGGATGCTTTGATTTTTGAGTGCAGGCACCTAATGAGCTTGATTCCTAACAAAAGCATAAAGCATATTTACAGAGAAGCAAATAGGTGTGCTGATTTACTAGCTAGAAAAGGAAGGAAAGACTAATTAGAGCGTACTGTTTTTTGTAGTCCTCCTTTGGACGTTGTTTTTTTTATGGGAGAAGACTGTTCCTTAGTTTATTTCCCTAGGACTATTTCTTGTAATATTGGAACATGTGTTGTTGGTTGATTGTTTTTTCCTTAAAAAAAAGGGAGAAAAAATTTAGCATTGGCACCGTTTGTGACTAAAATCCAACATAACTTTTAACTTCTCGGTTGTGGGCTCAATCCCTGAAGTTTTTTTATTAAAGTTAGAAATTCAAAAGGTTAATAGATATCTATAATTAATTTCTCAAAGTTTTTCATTATATTTTAATATTTATTTCTTTATATTTTTAAAATTTAGCAAGTTTTAGATTTTTTTTATTTTAAATCTGAATAATAAAAAGAAGGCATTTTTTTAACTATTCACTTTCCTCCTGTTTTTTTACCTTTTCTTAACCATCAAACATAATATTAAAGTTGATGTTGCTTAAATTTTTTTAGAAGAAAATTGATATGGTCATATCTTTTATGCATAAAAATATAAATCCTCCACTTTTCCAAAAAGTAATCCTCTATCTATGATTTGATAATAGTTGTTAGAGGCTTATTTGTTGTTTCATAGTACATATTAATAGATATTAATTTAAACCTTTTGCAAGAAGATTGCATAAGAGTTAATTTAAAAGAGTTAAATGATCTGAAAATTAAATCATTAAAGTTTTTTTTTCTTACTCTTAACAAGAGTGGTCTTCGGATTCAAACTTTTTACTTTTAAACTAAAAGGTAGAAGAATTTAAAACTCTAAAAAAGAAACATATTCGGATACTAGATAGCTAATTATAACTTTTTCCTTTCTCCTAAGCTCAGGTCTTTATAAGCCTCTCTCAATTCTGGTGTGAATAGGATCCCTAAAATATGTTTCATAATTTTCTTCTTCTTTCTTTCTTTCTTTTTTTTTTTTTTTTGCTAAGGCTCTTGTCTTAATTTGCGGAGATTAAATAGGAAATGAAATTTTTTGAAAAGTAAAAAATATCTGAATTATTTGATTGTTCATTAATTATTAAAATGGAGGAAGTTAAGAAATTTTACTTTTTACAAATTGTAGAAAATTGCTTACCAACAATCCTTCGACAAGAAAAATTCACTATATCTTTTACAAATAAAGGTACAAATTATCTTTATTTAATTTAATTAATAATCACATTAATATTTTATCTTTATTACTTAAAATTATAATAAATATATTTTATTTATTGTAAATATAATTTGTTAATTGTAAAATATAAATATATATATACTTACATATATTATTAAAATTATTTTAGTAATTATATAATAAATAGAATGAATATAGTATAAAATATATTAAATATTATATCATATAAAAAATATAAATTATAAATATAATTATAATAAAAATTTAATTCTAAATATAATTGCATTTATTATATATCTATTATATTATTTTATATTTATTATTTTTTATTTTAATATTTTATTATAAAAGTAAAAGATTATGTATTTTTATCTACTTTACATAAATTTGATAGAATTAATTATTTATCTAATATTTACTTCATTTAAATTATATTAAGATAATTTAATATATATATATATATATATATATATATATATATATATATATATATATATATATATATATAAAGTTTTATATAAATCTATTTTATTTTTTTAAGTAAATCAAAACTAAAAAATTACTAATTTTGATAAGTTATTATGTTTGGTTCAATTTAACTTTGAATTTTTTTGATAAGCATTAATAAAATAATTATTATATCCTCAATATTATTTTAATATATTTTAATTATATTTTTATATTATATTTCCAATCTCTCTTTCCATCATATTTTAAAAAGTTCACATGTAAAGTTATTTTGTGAGAAGTTCCATTCTTCATGAAAAATTACTTTTTATGTGAATTAAATAATTTCTAAATAAATCATTAAATTGAATGTAGTAGTAATGAAATTATGTAATAGAATATCAACAAGGTAAATGGAATGGATGCTAATCTCATGTGGATTTTATCCCTTTATTTGATATAATTAAAAATAAGATTTTATTTCATCTTTAATTTTTTTAAAAAGTGATATTTGACTTTAAATAAAAATTTATTTTATTTTATTTTATTTATAATTCTTACTTTAATTATATTTAAGCTATTATGAAATTTATCAAGTTTAGCAAAGATTTCAGTATAATTTATTTTATTTAGAGTAAAACACATATTATATAAAAAAATTATTTCTTTTTTTAATATTGTATTTACCATGTTTATATTAAAATTTATTTTTTTAATGGAATACCATACATTTTTCAATATATTCTACACAAAAGAACTCATTTACAAATGAATTGAAATCATTATTTTTTAACAAAGTTTTTAAATAATAGAATTTATTTACAAATGAATTAAATAATTTCTATTAAAATGAAATAATAATCACAAATCAACCTTATCTATCAATAAATAAAAAGCTTCAAATCTCAAAATTAATTTTTATTATGAGAAAAAATTTATTAATACTCTAATCTTTTTAGAGCGATTTTCTACCAGATGTATCACAAAAAAAAGTTACATAATAGAATTACTATTTTATGATAAAAATTTCTATGATTTTATAAAAAAAGTCATTCTTTTGCCTTAAAAAGGTCATCTACATGTGTGAAATTGGTAAGCAGCACTTTACACACTTATTACACTCGTATAGTTATCATCGCCCTTCATAAATTTATTAATTTTCATTTAAAAAATCATACATCTTTTGTTCATTATTCCCTTTCAAAACCAAGAGAAGTTTGAAGAGGAAAAAAAAATTGACAATGAAGCGTGGAGGCGTGGAGGCGTGGACTTACCCATTTTATGCACCCAAGTGCCAAACCCTTTTCAACAAACAGCGCTTAAAAACGACCAAAAAAAAAAAAAAGAAGAGTGGAAAATGCAAAATTGCCCCAAATAGCGATAATTTACGCCACTATCCTACCTTTCGCTGCTCTTTTCTACCGTTTTTCTACATGCATCTCTGCTCTGTGCGATCTCCTCTTTGATCCATTCTCATGCTCTCCTTGCTTTTTTCTCTCTTCGATTCCAATTCCTTCTTCAGCTTCGATTCGTAGTAGCATATTCAAATTGAACTGAATCGCTTGGATCTTAGTTGGGTTATGGAAATGGCTTCTAGTCCTCGCACCGTCGAAGAGATCTTCAAGGATTACAGTGCTCGAAGAGGTGGTATCGTTCGTGCTTTAACTCAAGGTACTTTAATTACTTCTTTTTCGGTTTCTAATAGATTTCCGTGTGATCTTTTACGGATTGAATCTGAAAGTTTCCTTTTTCGCTTTGATTGTTTTACTTCTCAGATGTTGATGAATTTTATGGGCTCTGTGATCCAGGTAACGTGTAACTGTAGATCCAGATTTCGTTTCGTTCATATGAAACTGTTTAATGTTTTTGCATGAGCCTTTTTTGTTGCTGAATTTTGTAATTCTGTGTGAGTTGAGCATACTAGAGTTACTCGAGGTTGACTTTTTTGTCCTCGCATGATTGGCGTAAAACAAAGAGTGGGGATAAATCAGTTTGCATGCAGTGTTCAGTTCCTGTGAAGACGTTAAATTTGATCATGACCGGTTTATTCAATGACATTGAAGTAAAAATTTGACTAGGACTGCGTTTCTCGGCCTCCATCTCTCTTGCACTGAAGTTTCGTTGCTGATGCTCAACCAGTTCCCTACTCGTCCCCCCCCCCCCCCTTTGGTTCTCATTCAATTTTGGCCAAAAAGTCCTCTAGTCTATTACCTCACTGGATTTTAATGAGATATAAAAGACCCTTAACTCATTGAATTGAATTCGTGGTATCATAAATATAATATTTGAAATTTCATTGCAGACTGCTTTGATGAATTCAGCACAGCAGTTTATTCGCTCCCAGAATGTTATTGATTAAGCATTGAAGCTTGCTGGAATTCTTTTTGATATTATCCGTGTGTTTATTTAATTATAAGTCTTTGTGCCACCAATAAATACAAAATTCCCCATGTGTTTGTTTAAGATAAGGAGAACCTGTGCCTTTATGGACATCCAAATGAGACATGGGAAGTGACTCTGCCAGCAGAGGAAGTTCCACCAGAGCTTCCTGAGCCAGCTCTTGGAATCAATTTTGCTAGAGATGGCATGAATCGCAGGGACTGGCTTTCTCTGGTTGCTGTGCACAGTGATTCATGGTTGCTTTCTGTTGCCTTTTATCTTGGAGCTCGTCTTAATCGCAATGAAAGGTATGATCTAGCTAATGTCAAAGTGCTTGCATGTACTGATAACTGATAAATTCATTTGATTGTGGCTTTGCATCTATAAAAAAGACACTTGAGAACACAATGAAAGTCGTTAGTTTTTATCATGAATGAATGTCTGCATCAATAATATCATATGAACAAGTGTCTGAAAGAAATCTGGGTGTTTTAATAAAGTGGTGATGACCTGTTTCCTTGGTGGTCTATTGTGATTGTATATAGGTCTGTGCTTGAATTCTCTAAAACTACACTGAATATGATGTGCGGTGATCATGTGGGATGTTTGATTTAAGGATTTTTGTGGGTGAGAGATAGAATGACTTTAGAAACTTTTTCACCTATCCTATTCTTGCTGTTGTTTTCCCTCTAAATTGTAGATGAAGTGGAATCCACAGACTTCATAATACTTCAGAGTAGTATGTGCAATTGATTTTAATTTCAAGCATTTATGAGGCAGAATATGCTTTTTCAGCTTTTGCATTGTAGCTCACCCTTTATTTTGAGCAATCCTTATATTTGGAATGGTCCGAATGGATGTGAACTGATGCAGGTTCTCTTTAATTTCTTTGCTGTAACGTTTTACTTTAATGTGCAGTGCTAGTAGGCATGTAGCTCTTTCTATTGATGATGGTTGCTATTATTCTTTTTGTTTTTGACAGGAAAAGGTTGTTTAGCATGATCAACGATCTTCCAACTGTGTTTGAAGTTGTGACTGAGAGGAAGCCAATAAAGGACAAGCCTACTGTGGACAGTGGAAGCAAATCCCGGGGTAGCACCAAGGTTAGTGCTTCTTTTTCCATTTTGTTTTAGTTGTCTTGCTTCACTGTTTCATTTAACTGGATCATCCGAGGTTAGTGGATAATACTTGACTGTAAAATTCTGGACCCTAACCTTGATGTCATTCTCAAACTATATTCAGTTTTCAAAGTTCAAACTAATTTCATAATCTATCAGTATCACATGCTACCTTCCCATGAATGCTCTTCGTAATGCCTCCAGAACTGAAATCTTATGGTACTTTAGTGGACTGCATTTTTCAATGCTCTTTGTTCTTCGTTGCTAATTTATAGTGGCCACAAGAATAACAAACACTGCTAGTCTATGAAATAAGGTATTCAAAGCATGCCACTATACATTTGCCCTATTTGTTTTATGAAACTATTTGCAGAGATCAAGCGATGGGCAAGTTAAAAGTAACCCAAAGTTTGCGGATGAGGGTTATGAGGAGGATGAAGATGAGCATAGTGAAACCCTCTGCGGGAGCTGTGGAGGAAACTACAATGCAGATGAATTTTGGATCGGTTGCGATATCTGTGAGAGGTGGTTCCATGGGAAATGTGTGAAGATTACCCCTGCAAAGGCTGAGAGCATAAAGCAATACAAATGCCCATCTTGCAGCATGCGGAGAGGCAGGCCCTAGTTCACCAAGTCAAAATGCCTGAAGGAAATAATGTTACCTTGGCTGACAGAGTACTGTAATATTTGTTATGTTACTTATAAAAGGTCCTGTAATTGGTTTAGTATCTATGTCTAATGCGTATTTTCTGAGGGATTAAGTTTGACCTTAGTGGATGATGCTTATTTATAGAGTAGAATACGCGCTACTTCAATTTCTCATTTTGTTTGAGATTTGCTTGAATATACAGTTTATGGTTTGTTTTACTACATAGTACAAGGTAGCTGTTTTTACCTACCTGAAGATCAAAGAATGTAGTGATGCCCTTAATTAGTCTGTGAGGGGATTATCTGAACGATCTCCTTTATTAGTAATATTACTGGACTAAGTCCCACCAATTTATTTTTTGAACCCGTTGAAACTTGAAAGGCAGCCAATTAAGTGCTGGCTGTTTCTGAAGATAGACTATTCCTTTGGACGCTCCAAGAAATCTTACCTCCCGGGGAGATATGAGAAACATTATCCCAATTTTGTTGATGTGAAGTGGGGATCCTGGTTTTGATGCAGAAATGCAGTAAGTTCGAAGTAGAAATAGTAAGATTATCAAAATATGGTCGTAATTTTACTGATTTTTTGGGGAGCAAATACAATAATCTACAACGAGAAAAGTAAATTTTACGTGTTTTTGTATTTCTTCAATCTTCAAGTAAGACAAATATAGTTACCATCGGAAGAGAAGAATTTATTCAATTTTACAAACCACACTCCTAGCTGAAGCATCCACGTAACATCGCGATTTCTCAAAATTTTGATCATCCCAAAATCCAAATTTCAGGCCCTAAATTTTATCTTGTTTGATAGCAGGATAACGACAACAATAATAAATAAATAGCAGAAATGAAAAAGCCAAATCCTACATGTCCATGAATTTGAATTGACGAGGAAAGTGCTCCTGCTATTAAACATCTCTAAGCAAGCTACAGCCACTTCTTAATTTCACATACTTCTCACTACATAGATATTAACACAATCTGAAATAGAATCAGCCTCATATTTTTCTAAACAATTAAGGTTGCATTACTTCAAAATTTGTCATTTATGTAACTGTTGCGAGAGTTGTGAATAAAAAAACAAGTGTACATAGCAACACTATTAACAATTTAACAAAATGCATTGACTTGTAGTCCTAGACATCCTCGCCAGAGTGAATCAACGCCCGGCCGAAGGACGGTAACATACAATGTTTTCACACCAAATTAATCTAAAATGTGTGAGAAAAGGCATATAGTATGGACTTTTTCGACAACTACAGACAAGAACCAGAATCTCATCCGAACAATATGGCTTAGTAAACATCGTGATTTGCCCTCGACGTCCTCTCTTTAATCATCCTCTATACATAGCTTCATGGTTGGGCCAATCAGACCCCTACAGTTTCTCTGCAAAACATGGGTTCGAGTCGATCGGATGGCTCGGCTGCAAATGGAAAAGAACGACTTCGTTGGACTGACGAACTGCATGATCGTTTTGTGGAGGCTGTGAATAGGCTTGGTGGAGCTGACAGTAAGTCCTCCTCGTTATGATAGACATTATTCGCAAGTGGTTTGGTTGTTTCGTGGAAAATATTTTTAGTAAAATATAATTATAAAATATTAAAATAAAAAATATGTTTTATTTTTTTAAGTATTAAATATGAAAATTTTAAAAAAATTCTATTTCAAAAAAATTATTTTTTTATTACTATAGCTTTAAATATTATTTTTTTAATTATTAATATAAGTAACATATACGTCAGTAATATATATATTTTTTTTACCAAGAATGCTTTCCAACGATACAAATAGGGCAAATTGTGTTTTGCTTTCAATATTGATGCTGTAAAATGTGCTTATTGCTTAGAAATATCAAATATGCATGTTGCTGTTGCATGGATGGTGCATACCAGAACATGTTATATTTGTATTGTATCGGATGCGTAATTGTATCCGATACTCACGTAACGTGAATACATACAATGGTATTAAAATATTTTGTTCATAATAATATTTATTATATTTATGTGGTGAATTTTTTCATGTCCAAAAGGTTTTAAAACATGAATTGATGTGGTGATTTAAAAAATTATTGGATTAAAAACTTCAATCACATTCATTAAAAAATAAATAATTATTCCAAAATTTGTCACATTATTTCGGAGAGGTATCTTAGCGAGCACCAATATATGTTTTGAAAATAATTATATTCTCGTTTTATATTGGATACACATATTGAGTGCAGGGATCCTGCAAAATGGGTTTAACCTTCAAAAGTTTTGAAATGCAAAAAATATTCTACATTTTTTAGTTCTTTATAAAATATATATATATAATACCAAAAATTGAAGTGCTTTAATAAATTATTTGAATAATTTTTATTTAGCCCGTTTAAAAACTTATGTTTATCGTTCATGCATGTGTCACTGTTTGTACCAAGACTTGCGATAAATTGACATGGGTGCTTTGATCAAGTAAATTTTATGCACCAAGACTTGCGACAAATTGACATGGGTGCTTGATTGTGACAGGAGCAACACCTAAAGGCATATTGAAGGTTATGGGTGATTCCACTGGATTAAGCATTTTGCATGTCAAAAGCCACCTGCAGGTCTCTCTCTCTCTCTCCCCCCCCCCCCCTTCTTATATTTGGGTGAAAAGAAAATTGAAGGGAAAAAAAATATTAACCACAAATTCTAACTTTCCAATTTCTCTTCTCTCTCTCTCTCTCTCTTTTTTTTTTGCCTTTTAACCCAAGCAATTTAAAATTTTCCGACTTCTTTCTTTCCTTCCCCTTCATCCATGATTAGCACCTGAGGTAGCAATTGCTAAATTGCATGAATGAAAGAGTCCACATCATAGGGAGCGTAGCCCGCATAGTAAAATCATTTTGGGCCCTTAAGCTCAATGTGGTAGGATCAACTTCAGCTTTTAATGTAGTTTAAGTTGGGCTTTAGCTCCTCTGAAAACCTGACTCAGTTCGAAGCCCAGCTTGATTTTTACTGTGATTTCATCCCGAGCTTTGATTTACTTATTCGTAAATTTATTTAATCTTTTATCAAAAATAAGTTTAAAAATAAATAGGGATAATTATTGTCTTTATAGTATATTGTTTCCTAAAGTTTATTTGTATGAAAAATTAAATTTTCTTCTTTATTTTTCTTTAAAAAAAAATTCATGGTAGAAATCAATTATCAAAATATAAAAAATGAAGCATGAACTTGATTCTTTTATTTTAATAATTTTACCTTCTTATTATTAGCATTCTGAGTATTTACTCTAAGTTCGTCCTGCTTGTCTTCAGAAATACAGGCTTTCCAAATTGATTCCAGAATCGGCCCCCAGTAAGTTTTATTTTATTTTATTTCCTTCTATTTTAACTTAACCAAAGATCGATGAATCAAGCTGTGTTTCCTTAAATATTTAAATTATTTTCTCAGTGATTTAAGAATGTGTAATTTAATTTGCGTTACTCCTTATCTGATGAGTGAAGGGGGCAAGCTTGAGAGGAGGAGCATAACAGATATACTGCCTAATTTCAGTACATTATCGTGAGTTGCCAATCACTCCAACAACATCTTTATGTCTCATTTTCCATTATTTGAATTATTATTTAGCTTAAATTTTTTGTTATGGGATTTAAATTTGAGCAGAGCTAATCAGCTAAGGGAAGCTCTACAGATGCAGATGGAAGTGCAGAAACAGTTGAGTGATCAACTTGAGGTACGCATAATATTTCCTTAAAACATCTTCACTCGTAATTGGTTTATTTCTTCTTTTAAAATCTATCGCTTTTTAATTACATTTTTGAATAAGAGTACTCGTAATGGTATATAAGAAGTATTTTTTCTTATATAAAGGTATGACATTTTATAAATTAGAAAAGCATAAAAAATAAAATTAAGTATTTTTATTTGTACCACAAATTAATGATGTGTAATGAAGAGTGACAAAGTAATTGATGAATGAATTCACACAGCACAATCGATGAAATTGAATTAATTATGATGAGTCAAGGTATCGTTTGTATCGGGATTCCTAATTTTGTAAGCTTCAGTGCTTCACTGTTACAAAAGTTACAATAACAAATAAGTATAAATTAAAATATATCATTATGTCATGCACCAATAATTTGAAACTTTCAAATTTCATTTAATTTGTACGAAACTGTGCAAAATAGTGAATTTAAGTTATTAAATCTAGTAATATACCATCCTAAAGATAATGATGCATTTCTATTGGTAGCACAGTTAAAAAAAAAAAAGGGAAAAAGGAAAGAAAAGAGGAGAAGCTGTCGAGACATGCATCAATTAAAGAAAGGGGGAAGAGAGCTAGTTCTTTTTATGTATCGTATGTAGTATGATACTTTTGGTAGAGTTTGAATTTAAGATCATCTTACAAACTCTTCACCATGAGATCCGTAGGCTCAGTGACTCTGTTTAAACAATTTTTATTTTGATGTGATGAAGGTTCAGAAGAGCTTGAAGCTAAAAATGGAAGCGCAAGGAAGATACTTGGAAAGAATTGGACACATATATTACAACCGTGGAGCAATGGCCAAAAAACCATGCAAACCATTTTCACAAGAATTTCTGCCTTCTCTTTGCGAGGAATCAGAATCCATCGAAAAAGACTTTGAATCCGATCTCAAAGAAGAGCACAGAGCTGCAAAAAAACTCAGGATTGGGGAAGCAGATGACGAGGTTTTGGCAGAGAGTTTCAAACTAGCTTCAGATACTCCAGAATTCTACAATGATAGCTGGAATCTTTCTTGGAATCAGCTTGCAGCAGCCTGCCAATCGCCTTTGGTGCCCAGCTTCTTATTATGATTAGTTTTGTATGATAATTAGAAATAAGGTTTTGCAAAATAAAAGAAGCATAAGGGTTTGTCAAACATATATATTATTCGCGTGGGACATGTTTGCTTGTATGTTGGGCCTTCATAGTATGTTATCAAGGGCACATCTTTTTGTTGAAGGACCAAAAACACATATCTAAGGTGTCTGATCGTTGACAGTATAAGTTTCGAAACTTTCACATGTATTTCATTTGTGCTGTATGGAAATAATTGATATCGTCATTAATGGTTAGGTATAGCTTATATTAAGGAATACTCAATGAGATATTGAGATATCCAATTATGATATTTATCAAGAAACAGAAGAACATAGATTTCAGCGGTTAATTTGAGAGCTGAAGGGTTTGATGTTATTGCCTTTTGTGCTCCGATATCAATGTAGAGTCCATTTTTGTCAGATAGTACTTTTCATTAAATATATATATATATATATATATATATATATATATTTTGATGAAAAAGTAATATATTATATATTATTTATATATATAATTTAAAAAAATTGATATTAAAAATGATGATAAAGGAAATAAAAAATTTATTTTTTAAAAATTTTAATTAATACTAAATAAATAAAATATTTGTTTTTTATTTTATTATTCTATATTTTTATTTTATGAAAAATATTTTTTTCTCCAAAACAGAGTAGCTGCAGTACAAATTTAAATTCTTAGCGGCAAACAGAGCAGAGTACTCGTTTACATTAGCGTTGGAAAGCGGCTTAATCAGTCTGGTTTGCACTAGTTAGTTGTGTGATTCACAAGAAATTTTTAATTAATCCTTGAAGATAAGACTTATGTATCGATTATCAATAAAATATGAGATAAATATAAAGTAGAGTAATTAAAAAGATAATTAATTTTCTCTCTTTATAATTATTTTAATTCTTATAAATAATAGTTACCATTGATTAATTAAAATTTTATCGTAGTGTGAGTTATTGGTTCGTATTGATTGACCTAAGACTCATATTTAAAAGAATTTAAGTTTTTGGTGTTGAACTTGATCCTAAAATAAACCGGATTAGTTTGCAGGTCAATTAGCTTATAATTAAAAATAAAATTGATTAAAAAATTATAATATATATTATGTTATTAACGAACATACCATATATAGAAGTTTATTTTCTTAAAATCATGCCATCTCATTTAGTTTTATTAAAATAAATTTATTTTATATATATTCAAAAATAAACAGGCCAGCTTGCAGAGCCCATGAATTAGGCCGCACGGACCACAAATTAAAATGAGCTAATCTATTTAGCACACATTTAAACTATTCCTTTTTAATCCAACTGTAAAACATAAGTTTTAAGTGGGAATTAGCCTGCAGACTTAAACCCGTGTTCTCTATTCTAATTTACACTGATCTTTTAGAATCAGATATTTAATTAACCTTGATTTGAAATCATAAAAAAATTAGGATCTAATCATTTAAAAATAAATTAAATTTTAGCTTTCATGCTTTCAAACAAGAAGCACAAAATTTTGTATTCTCTTTTAGGGCTAAATCTATATCTTCCTAATGCAATCTAGATTAATCATTAACTTAGTATATTTGAATTAAGAACTGTATTATTTCCTATACATAAAAAGGGATTCACATACCAACGACTGTTGGTCCAAGTGGAAGGAGTTCGGCACTCCTTAAGTAAGGTCTCGAATTCGAGCCTTATGAATGGAGTAGACGGCGTTAGGAGAGCTCTCCCCATATTGGGTTCGACGCCACTCGAATCCGAATTAGTCAGTGATCTAATAAGGTTTACTGGATACCGAATGACTAGACAAAAAAAAAGGATTTACATTATTTCGAGGTTCGAACTTAGGAATATATATATTTGCAAGGACTAATCAAAATATAAAAAAAATTTCATATAAAAATAATAATACATATTCTTATCCTTACATAATTAAAAATAAGCTTCATTTGTTTTGATAAAAAAAATCTTTTGTAGGAATATAATTTAAAACATTAAGATAGTAAAAAAATATTCTATATATTCAATGTTAAATATAAGAAATTTCTTAAAAAACAACTATCTCTTTTTTAAAAGAGAATGTTATTTTTTTTATCATTATCATAATTCTAACCCCTTATTTGACATAACTAAAAAGAATATTTCATTCCATTTTCAAATAAATTTATTTTTTAAATAGTATTTAAATTTAAGTAAAAATAAATTTTATTTTATTTATAATTCCTATTTTAGTTATATTCATGCCATAATGAAATCCATCAAATTTAGTACGGATTTCACTAAAATTCATTTTATTTATATTAAAACATATATTATATAACAAAATTCATACTATTTCTACCATTATATTTATCATGATACCACAAAAATATACTTGAATTTCATGCATTTTTCAATATATTCCAAATTAAAAAAATTCATTTACTATTGAATTAAAATCATTATTTTTTACAAAACTTTCAAACAATAGAATTTATTTATAAATAAATTAAAATTATTTCTATTAAAATAAAATGAAATCAATTCTAAAAAATTATGATGTCAAAGGAACTCTAAGTATAATTTTTTAAGTTACAAAATGTAGAAACACATATATATTAATGCTTCAAATGTGTGTGTGTGTATATGTGTGTACTCAAGCATCAAAACAAATGAAGCCAAAGTTTCATATAGTCAACAATGCCTGAACAATTAGAAGGTTAGTTTTTTCTTTGTGAATCTCAAAAGTTATATGGACAATGAATTTTGTAAATTATGGATACACTATGAGGGGATGAATTGGGGTTTTTCAAAAATTTTCTTAATAAAAATAGAGGAAGTAACACTTATAATTAAAAAACAAAGAATTCAGATTACAAATATTATATCATCTAACATTCATATCTTATGCATCAATACTTAAATATGCAAGAGGCAATATAAATATAAAAAATTAAAGAGAGATAGGGTTGAAAGAATTGCAAATAGTGATTAATGATTCCACTAAGAAGAGTAATCACTTCTTCTGTACATCCAATCTTAAGAGTTGAATGCCTTTTACTTTTGTAATTAGTGCATTGAATTTCTTTAAGGTTAATCGCCTTTAAGAAACCTTACAGTAACCTTTAATTAGGGATGCTTAATAGGCTTAATAGACTACTCCCAGAATTTTTGTGAATCGAACTTGGCAAAAATAGATCCATAAAAAAGGGCCTAAATGGGCGAAGTTGGTGCGGATCGGATTTGTACAAATGGGCCAATTATCTTTTCAAGGTAAAAATGGTTAGTCCGCAAGCTTATGGTGCGAATTGGATTTAGCAAAATAGGCTTACTTAAGATGCAAGCTTTAATAGATTGAGCTTAAACAAGATTAGCCCATGCAAACTTTAGCTCAATCCAGTCCACTTGGCCTATTAAGCATGCCTGTCTTTGATTGATACAATCCTCTTCACATATTATTCTTACACAAGAATCACTTCTTAAAGCTACCACACTTTAGAATCTATTAAGATTCCTCACATAATACAAAAACGTAGAAAGTATGATATAATAAGAACAAATATTTAATGCATCCTTGCATAAATATAACTTGAAATGGCTAAAATGATTTAATTTTAAAGAGTATGGCTCAAATGGTTGAAACAAGAATGTATAGATGAAAGCAAGATATAAGCTTTCAAGAAATTAGGGTTTTATGTCTTAACTCACTCAGAAATTAGAGAGAAAATTTTTATATATGAGTTAGGTTTGAATAGAAAATGGTTGTTTATTTTAGTTTGCATATTTTCAAAATTTTTCTACTAATAATTGAATATGGTATTCGACTATGTTGTTCAAGAATTCAAAATTTCAAAGAATAGTATATTACCATATGCGATTATGCAGTTAAGAGTTCACTTCTACCACTACATATTCGAATATGGTATTCGATTATGTTCCAGATAGCTTTCCTCATGACCACAATGTTCAATTATAGTATTTGAATATAACTAAAGAAATTTATTTTTCAAAGAAAAATTTAATTTTAAAGAAATGATTTGAAACAAAAACTTCGTTTTTAAAATGCAATTTGATTCTAAAGCATTTTAAGCATAATTCACCCATTTTAACAATAATTTTGAAAAACCCTTTGAGCCATAAAATCTTAAGATTAATCATATATATATAAATTCTCATAAAATCCTAAACTCATCTTCAAGGAGAGTTTAACCATTCTTTAATTAAAAATCTTTATAAATTCCATTTCTCTTTAATTTTTGAATCATGCAAGATTTCATGAAACTTTTTTAAAAAACACATTATTTTTAAATGATTTTGATATCATCAAAACATATAATCACTTTATAACAATTGAAATAGGCTAATGTCAATAATCTCCTTCTTTTAATGATAGCAAACACATTTTGAAAACCATTGATTGAAAATATTCTTGCAAAAATAATATGGCAAGTTAAAACTCCCTTTAAAAACTATGTTTCCCCTCAATTCAAGCATAAAAATTTTAGGCCTAATTTAGAAATTTTTTAGTAACTAATTCAATTCATTAAAACCATTCAAAATTTTCAAAATAATCCTATTTCTCCCCTTTCTAACATCATTGAATTTGATCTCAAATGACTAGAAATTCATAATCTATAATTGAAATTCATGATTTATAATTCATCATAAGTCATAATATAAACAACATAATCCAATGTCATCATTAGTTAACTAGCAAAAGTTAGCATAATTCGAAATGAGTTAAATAATATAATATAAACTAAAATGCTAAAGGGGAAAAAGGGCTAAAGGGGACAATTATCTCTAATTCTCATTTCTCTATTTGATCTTTAGCATTGGCATTTTGATTTCCAGTAGCATCTACAACTCTACCATTTATAACACCATCATCTTCAACCTGAAGATCATCAACATTGAAAGCTAATCCACCAAAATGATTAAAGAGCTTATAGAATTTTTTTGTCATGAAGTGATTCATGGATTGCATAGTATTTAAGATGTTTGCTTGATCTTTCTCTAACTAAATTTGTTTTGCAATAACTTCTATAACTTTATTTTGAAAAGCATTTAACTTTTCAAGGATAGTAATGTCATTTACTATAACTTGTCCTTCCTACCTTACTTTTCTCTAAACTTTATTATTTCCTTTATAAATATCCATTTGATTTAGGAATTGTTCATTAAGTACAATAATTTTCTTAACATTATGTTTATTAATACCTCTTTCTTAAACTTCACCCTAATCTTCTTCAAAACTTTTATCAAAACCAAACCATAAAGAAATTTTTTTATTTAAAGTATGATGAAACATATGATTCAAAATAAGAGTTGACTAATTTATCTCTTTTCCATTTCTAATAGCCCATATAAAAAATAATTATTAATCATCAATAACAATGAAGTTTCCTTTCTTGGGTAATAGAAATTTTACAACAGTATAGTGCAACATGTGATCATCCATGGTTAAATTTATGAACTTACCTTGATGATAGATAGCACAATTTCTTGGAAAGATAAATTCTTTAGTTGTATCTTTAGTATAGTCTTTTACAATATAAAAGTCATTGCACCTAGTGAATGGATCTTATTTGAAAAAATGGTGCAATTTCTCATCATCCAATCAAACCTTAACTCCTTTAACATTAACAAATAAGTAAGTTTTTGCTCCTACCCCTTTCTTTTACAAGTATGCAAAGAATAACCTAACTAGACTTTCATAAACTTTTCCAACATTAAAGCAAGTAAAATCTAATAGATATTGTCTCTTTAGCACATAATATATATACATACATACATACATACATACATACATACATACATATATATATATATATATATATATATATATATATATATATATATATATATATATATCTAAATTCTCATTCTTTAGAAAGTCTTTATCCTAACAAACTAATGAAGTAACATCATATTTCATGACTTTGTAAAATTTTAAAGCTTTTTTGGAGATAGAAACTTACTTTTGAGAAATACTTCATCCTGGATTAGCTAAGAATTTAAAGGTTCTTTTTTGCGTTGTTTTTGCTAAATTTGCTTCTCTTTGTTGACCTTATCCTTATTAACTACTAAATTCTTAGCTTTCACCATTTTACTTTTAACAAAAAGAGATAATTAGGAAAAATTTAAGGCTTTATGATATAAAGGATATAGGAAGAAAAAAGATGTGAAATAAAGGGACTACAATAAAGAGAATGATTAGGAAGGGAAAGGGAATTTGTGGTTAGGTGAGAATTTTTAGTGTTTTAACAAGTATGGGTTTAAATTGGATTTTTAGGTGAAAAGAAAAGATTTGATTAGTTGAAGATAAAGCAAAATGATGGAAATAGTGTTTAATCAATGAAAATGAAAGAAATTTGGTGAAACTTGGATAATTTTTAAAGAAAATTTAGTTGAGGGTTAAGTGAAGCACTATATTTGCAAGCTAAAAAGTTTGGAAATGGGAGGTTGAGAAAGATAGCAGGATTTATACAAGCAGTCATATTCAAATATGCTACTCAACTATAGCTTGCAATAATAAAATATCATATGTGAATATAGCGAGGCAGAAAGCAACCTAGATATGAATATTTGTATACTATTTATGAATGCCACTAAAAAAGGACTAACCTTTAGAAAAATAATCAAATGTCCTATTCAATTATCACATTTAAAACAAGCTCACACACTTATAGTCAAGTATGGTGAGTGGATATCCTTTTCCAAAGACCAAACTAATTATGATATTCGAATACTTTATTTAAATAACAACCTTCAAAGACAAAGCCAATTTCTATATTTGAATACCATTTGTAAATATCTTCCTTTAATCACCAAAACTTAACAAAAATTAATCATAACCACTTGAAACCATGCAATATACCTCATATATCATGTAATATTAAAGATTCTAACATCATTACTCTTATAAACATCCAAAAAACTGTCATGACTTGATTTTTGGATACTGTAATTAGCATAAAGATATCTAACTAGTATTATTAAACTAACTAGCTATCCTTATAAGACTTTAAGACATTTTCAACTCACTTTCTTACTCTACTGAAAATATAAATAAATATTTATAGAAAAAATAAAATTGATTACATATGCATAAAAATAATTTTTAAAAAATATAATTTATATATACCAAAGATATTTCATAAGAGTATATACTATTTGTAAACATAAGTTTGTGCATGAAAATTATTAAAAAAAGGACCCTTAATTAGAGCTACTCGATTTTCATTCATTGTCCTATTCAAGGTCTGTTTTCATAGATGAAGAAGAGGAAGAAGGCATATTGACCGAGCTAGAATTACTATTTATGCCTTCTAGTGAATGCCTTTGCTGAATGGGATTAACTACAAAAGGATTAGATTTTGAATTTATTTTCTTAAGATGTACAATATAGTTTAATCAAGGACTTGCTGAATTACTTATAGAATATAACAAAATATTATCCAAAAAGCACCTTAAAGAGAGAGGAAAGTTTTAGTGCAAATGTCAATCATGTTGGTGAGATCCATGTTGCAAATTTGTAAATAAAATTTAATAGAAAGTGTAAGTATTGAAATACTAAGTGAATGGTTTCTTTTCTTTTTTCCTAGAGAGTTTTCATCATAATCAATCGTTCATAAATATAATAGTATAAAATAATAAATGGTCAAAACTCTTATGTAAATTGTTTACAAAGTTTATTAAATAAAATAATAATAGTTGATATATAAGTTTCTCTTTATATCTTCGGTTTAGTCTTATACCCCACTACTTTAGGCACAAGGCCATTAACTTTATTCCTCCAACCCTTACCATTCATCTCATTCTCTATAAAGGATACATATCTCCCCCTCCCAACAAATTAGATTTGAGATGAGTAATATCAAAATGCCGACTGTAGCATTAATTATTCATTTCATGGACTATGGTCAAAATACTAACTATATCATAAAATTTTACCACTTTCATACATGTTGACATTTCATCCTCACATGACATTGTATCTAAGGATAACATATAACCTTTCCATTGAAGATAATGGCATTACTCAGTTATTTTGAATGACTAGCAATTTATAACTTAAGTATCATCTATGCAATATAAATTTTAATTACTTACAATATTTTTCAATATGATGTAACAAACACTAAACATAGGAGAAGTATGAATACTCCCACGGTTTAGTACCTTTCGGACTTCTAAATTAATTAAAATTTTTATTAAAATTTTATCTAATACTTATAATATATTAATAGGTATCAAATATAAATTTTCTTGTAATTTCCTAACCTTTGGTTACTATTCATATAGTATCAAACAAGAAATTTCATAACAAGACAGCATGTGAGTCATTAGAATAAAAGTCTCTTTTTAATATCCAAACAACTTCTAATCATTACAAAATTTTGATATAACATATTCAACATATTAAATGATGGAAAGTTCAATTATTTCACAAAAATTTCATATGGATACTCTTCATACAGAATTAAAAATTAAAAATTTTCAATTTTGATGTTATTATAGAAAAAAGGCCTTTTGACATTGAAATTAATTCTAAGTGGCATCAGTTTCTATGCAAGGCTACTAATATGCTAATAATTAATTAACATTAATTGCTTTAATTTTTTTTCAATCAAATTATGGTACAAACAACATTAAACTTTAACATACAAAATTCAGAATTCTATTTTAAGTTATTATAACCTAAGTCTATATAAATTCACTTTTCATAATTTTAAAATTTTCTAAAAAATTTCAATGCTCTTCACGTCTATTCTAACATATTTGTAACATTAATATGTAAAAAAATAAAATTTAAATAATTTTTAATCCTTATTTTCGTAGAGCAACAATAACACATTAATCATTTCTTGAAAGTTTTATTTTTAAATTCAACATAATCTTATAGTCATTTTTTAATTTTTTAAGGGAAAATTTGATGAATCTTTTTCAATCAACCTTAATAATAAATTAACAACATTATACCATTATATTAAGATTTATACAATATCAAAATCAGACCATATAACACCATAACTTAACTAAACATAATAGCATATGCTACCATATTCTTCTCCTTTCATGAAAAAATTTAAAGAAAGAAGTGATAGTTGCTATTCATCTTAAACTTTTGATCCTTTAACTTTTCAAATATCTCTTAAAGTAGAAAATTCACTAAAATAAACCAAGTTTTAAAAATTTTGAAGAGAAGATTTCCATAAAACTTGAAGAAAATAAAGGAAAACCTAGGTTATCTTACAATAATTTGATAAATCTACTTAGGGAATCTCTTAGAATTTATTACAGAGTTGGAAATCTTAATAGAAAACCCTAGAAAACTTATAGTTTTGGTTGGAGAGAAGTAAAAAAATTTATGCAAAGATAGGCCAAAAAGACTTTTATATAAAACTTAAATTCTAAGGTTTCCATCATAAGCTTTATTTTATTATTTTTTTGTAAAAATTTATTAATAATTCTAGCACATGGAGTATGGTTATCCAACGCTAGAAATTCGAAGATAATTTCTCACAATGTACTAAAGTTTAGGTAAATATAATGCTTAGAAACAATTACTAATAATTGCTTTTAGTTTTTTATTTATTTACCTTATTACCAAAAGCTTCCTTTATAAGCTTAGACTTTACTTGGGATTTTTTTTTTTAATTTTAGGATCATATTTGGGCCTAAAAAAATTAAGCCAAATCAACCTTAACAAAGTTAAGATAGTTTATTTCAAATTTAGCCCAAATTTAGTTTTTTGAGCTACTTGAGCTTTTAATTTTCTATTATATCCGTATATAATTTTTCTAAACTTAGCATTGAATTTTTTATTATATTTTAACCTATACTAGTGTCTAATATATTTTTTTACAAAAATTCTAATTAGAGGTACCTCCAAACTGTCTTTATAATTTACTTGAATTTCATGTGATTACCTTACTGGATTTTTGTTTGAGAGATTCTTAATCAAAATTTCTTTCTTAAATTTTCTTACTTTATTTGGGATATTACAAAAACCTATAAAACAAACTTTCAAGATATGTCCAATGATACAATTAATAAAGATAATAAAACATTACTACAGAATACTGATTTTGTGTCATTTGTTTAAGGGATTAAATGTTAATTTCAAATTGTTATTTTATCGAGTGATAAAGTAAAATATTTTAAAATATTAATTAAAAAATTGCCATAAAAATAATATGTTAGTTTCTTAACAAATAAATCATCATTAATTTCTTTTAAGTCACGTCACTAGATAACTGGTCATATTAATGACGTCAATTTTATCTTTATAACTTTTAGAAAAAATTATAATTAAACATTGAATCATTTTATTAACCGATGTTCAATATTTGATTTATCACATGATGATTCACATAAGTAATTACATTCCTAACACAAAAAAATGACTCCCTATATTGTTTCCATATGGTGTCTCATAATATTTCCTACTGCATTATTGCTATTCAGAAATACATCTAGAACCTCCAAAATAACAATATTATGATTTTATTATACATATAAATGCCATATTTAATAAAAAGTAATACATTTCATCTTAATTATAGTACACAATCCAAAATTTAGTATATACAATTTATAATAAATAAAATAGCCTTATTTTTTCTCTATATTAATTACATATAATTTGGATATGAGATCAGGAAATACCTAATGATCTGTATTGCTGAATATCATATATTCAAAACATTTTCAAATTGCAAGGAAATAAAGTGAACAAATAAAAATTTAAATATTGCAACAATTACAAAAGAAATATTTATCATATTGAGAGAAAAATTACCTTCTAATTTGTTATGGATATCATTCTATCTTGGTATGTTTAATTCATTATTCATGTGCATTTCTCAAATAAGACATGTATGATTCAAATATTTCAATATACTATATAAACTAAGAATTAAGTAATTGTGTATATAAGCATAACTTCAAAAAAAGAAACTAAGTTGTAAGAATAAAATAAAAAGCTAATAAAATTTTTATGTTTATATTTTGCACTTTTCTAGTAAATGTATAACATTATAGATTTATTGATAGGCTAATAGATCTTCAATGTTGTAAAGCAATTGGTGCACATACACAAGAAAAAATGAATGGAATCATCTTAATGTTGGAATGTAAGCATAAGTTGTTAGAATAATAATCATTTTAAGGTTTGAAGAACTTCTTAATGAAATTTACAAATAGAACCATGGTTTCACTCATTTTATTTTCATCTCATGCCTTATGATTTAAACTATTCTAATATTAAATATCAATTCTTAATAAAAAATTGATGTGTATAGTAAAATGACGTCATTTAACTATATAGGTTTAAATATCAATTTTTAATAATAACTAATGTTATAGACCAAAATACTTTATTTGAAAATATATTTCAAGTAAAAACTTCTACATCCTTAAATTTGTTTAAAAATAGATACAATAAGAAGTTATTGTTGTAACAACATTATCAACATTAACAAGTAAATATTGTATAATAATATTATAATTAATCATTTAATCTTACAATTTAAAAAAAATGATGGTGAATATCTGCATAATATCCATGGAATGGTATCTTCCTTTGGCTTTTATGTTTATGAAAAATTTTAACAAAGTATATCCTCATATGAATGATGCAAGACTTACAAATAAATTTTTTATCAATAAACACTCATATACCTGCTTTACATTCATATACCTGCTCTTTCTTAATTCTGGTATCCTTATATGAATGATATAAGACTTGCAAATAATTACATTTAGGAGCTATGACTTGTAACATCAATCTTGTATTGTCCTCTTAAACTACATAAATAAAATGGAACAAAAAATAAACTATAAAGTGAAACCAAAAATGAAAAAAGAAGTGAAAAAGAAAATAATATTTGGATGCAATTTATAGGTAATAAGGACATTCTACATTGGTTACTATTTAAAAATTTGACATTTTAAATAAATGGCATTGTTCAATTATAGAATCTTAAACGTCATTTATTGGATATAAATATTCACTAGAGGTTTATTACATGTTAGAAGTCATTATGAAAAAAAAACCATTGTTATATAGGAATCAAATTTCAAAAAACAACATTGGTTGTATTAAATAAATGATATCCTTTCTCCTATATATTTTTAATTCATTTTTATATCACATTGAGTTTTAGAAAATTATTTCAACTATTGAAAAATAAGATCACCATTTCACAAATTGCCCAGGAGATAGATCAAGTATAAGAAAGACTAAAAGTTATATAAATAAGATGGGAGATTTACTATGTTTTGAAAGATATTAATTTTCATAAGTTTGAATAAAAGTTAGCTTTAAAATTAATAAAAAAATATTTAATCAATTTTATTAAATATTATAAATTTAGGATAAGTTATTGTAAAATATAGATGTGGGGTACACCCAAAATGGGGACCCACATCTTATATATATTAAATAGAAAAAGAGGAAATTATTTAAATTTAAAAATTTGGAGGTGGTTATTCTGATAATCACCTCCCCCCATTTTTGAAAATGGGTAATAACCGCTAGTGCGGTTATAAAGATATATCAGGAGAGAGACAATGAGATTTCGAAATTGAGTTTTTTAGAAAAATGATCAGAAAAGTCTCTCTTGCTTTCTCTCTCTGTTTTCTCTGTATGAATACATATTGGGAAGTTGGTGAAATCATCGTGAAAATTACAAGAAGTTCAGTGTGATTCTTGTTTACCGTGTGAATCAAAGCATCAACGTGGAAATCAACATTATTTCCGAATCAAGTAAGTAATTCTGCATTAAATTCTTCGTATGAATTTTATTCTAACATTGGTATCAGAGCCAGGTTATTGAAATTAATGCCTGTGTTTCCCCATACATGTGCTGCATTGTATGAGATGCTTTGAGTTAGATGTATGCATGAGATGTTCTGATGATTAATTTTGGCCTACATGAGATGTTCTGATGATTTATTTTTGGCCTACAAAGATGTTTATTAATTTTAATTCTTTTGATGAAATGATTTAGCCATTGATATGAATTTTTATTTTTGGTTGTATAATTCAATTATTTCTGGAATGAAAATGTTAGGGATGAATTGAATAGTAATAAATACACATAAAACTTTCATAAAACATCCCCGAACATTAGAGAACAACCAAAACACATAAATTTTCATAAAATTCGTAATTTTCCAAATACTGGGTCCTCTAGAAAATTAATTTTTTTAGGCCATAAAATTACCCTAGAATGATAAAGGATAAAATTTTAAGTCCGTAGGTTTTTGAATCACTCAAATCGAACCTTTGGATCAAAAGTTATGGCCATTTAAAGTTTTTGGGTCAATTAGGTTTACGAATTGGATTAGGTCGACCCGGTTTGACCCACTGGAGGTTGAAGACGATGTAAACGACACGTCATTTCGATAATACTAAAACAAAAAAAAACCTCTCTCTCCTCACTCTAGGAAAAGGCATGTGGGGCTCACCGCCACGTCATTTTGCCACGAGTCACACACCAATGCATAGAGGACAAAAAAACTGCACATTCTGGCATTTTCCAATGGCCGGAATCATCACGTAAATTTTGACTATTTTTTCCGCTCGTGGAGCCTCGTGTTGGTGCGTGCGGTGGTATTTTTGACTACCGTTTATTTCTAAAATTTTTTAAAATATGAGTTCTATGCAATGGTATTTTTTCTGAAATTTTTGGAATTTTTTTTTGTGACACTATTTGTGTTAAAAAAAGGTGGTAAATTGATATAGCTTTTTGACTAAAAATTTATTCTTCAGTCATGGAACAATAGTTCTTGGAAGAATATGACCCGTATGGGTTTGTGGAGAACTATATTGAGGAACCGAGAGAATCTGATTAGGTGGACACACTAAGTGACCTTAGAAACATGCTTCACCAACTATACAAAAGAACCTCCGATACCTTGCATCGTATTAGTGCCTATTTGAGAGAAGTAAGAAACTTGAAAACATACCTCAAACGAAGAGGAAAAGTGTTTCCAAATTACCTTTGGGTTCGTTACATGTTGGCCGAGATTCCAAATGATAATTTTTGGAAACCAATCAAGAAAATCATTTGGCTATGCAAGGACAACAAAACTGGAGTCACAAGACGCATGGATCTTGAAAAATGTATGGAAGAATTGAGATTGTAAGAACTCCGACAATTCAAAAACAATTGGAGTAGGACAATCCTTCTTTCATAATTCCCTAATATGAAAAGTGCACGACGAGTTGGTCACAACACTCTAGAAAGGGGATTACACCTCAAAGGTCCACTCAAAAGTATGAACTCACACTTTTTTGGACTAGCACAATCCAGAACTCTACCCAAACTTTTTGGCCAATTTGAAGAAATGAAGAACCTAAGTTCTGAGTAGGAAGCTTGTCTAGAAACTTTAAGAATTAGTATTTAATTTATAATTTTTTTTGTTTGGTAGCAAAACTCTTTTATTGTTTGAATTAACTTCCTGAACTTATTTTTTGTTATGTTTGAACTTAGTTATCAATCTATACATGTTTATTATCTTCATTTTAAATGTGTATATCTTATGAAATTCTATATTTGAGTGGGAGCTCTTAGGTTGCGTTATCCTAAGAGCGATATTACATTTACATGAGTACAATCTCATTAGGAAATAATGATAATATTTAGACACATATGCGATATGGGTATGACAAACGTAAACTCCTGACCATGAACTAAGTAGTATCATCATTGTCCTATACGAGAACCATGTAAACAAAAGACATTGTATACTCATAAGAAATGTTCATGAATTGTAATTCAACAGAATGGCTAGCAAGAGTATAATTGCTGAGTTGAACAAGGGTGATAAGTTAAACGGGGATAATTGGGACATTTGGCATCGGAAAATTTCTTACATTTTAGAAGAGCAAGACGCTATAGAAACCCTGAACCATGTCATGATTGAACCTGAACAAGGGAACTCTGCTCAGCATAGGAGAGATGCTGAATCTTATACTATTTGGAAAAAAAAGAATAGTATTGCCCACATCACACTCTTGAGTGCAATGACGAACAACCTCATGTGTGAATAAGAAAAATACCCAACTGCTCAAGGAATGTGGATAGCCCTGAAAGAGAAATTTGGTGGTACTTCAGCTTCAAAATTAAGAAGACTCACAATCAAGTGTGACACTTATAAACTTCGGCCTAATACACTGATGAAACAACATTTAAGAGAGATGTCAAACATGATTCGTGAACTGAAAACAGCAGGCCATGCGCTTTCTAATGAGCAGCAAGTGCAAGCAGTGATAAGATCACTCCCTGCTAGTTGGGAACATATGAAGGTAAACTTGACTCACAATGAAAGCATTATTACATTTGATGATGTGGCGCGACATCTGGAACTTGAGGATGAACATTTGGAGGCTTATCGATCCTTTGGACAAGCCTATCTAACAAAGGGTTCAGGACCTTCACATTCTAAGCCTAAATACAAGAAAGGCAAGAAATTCCAGAAGAGAAAAATTGGACCCCATTCTAAGGGTAAGAAAACCTTCAAAAAGAATAAGGGAAGACATGGCTTAAAGAACTTTGATATGAAGAAGATCAAATGTTATACATGCTAGAGAATGGGTCATTTTGCCCGAGATTGCACTCAGCAAAATGAGCAGAACAAGATATTTATGGATACTGAAAATTTACATTTTTCACATGTTTCTAATACTATTTTTCTAACTGAATCTCATCCATTGTGGATTTTGGATTCAGGCGCCGCAGACCACGTGAGCAAGGATAGAGGATCCTATGTGGATTACTATCGATTATCAAGTCATAGCAGGTGGCTATACATTGGAAACAATGCAAAGATTGAGGTCAAAGGAATTAGGACATGCAAATTGGATTTGTGTGGAGGAAAGACCTAATTTTACATGATGTATTGTATGCACCTGATATTCGATGGAATTTAATTTCTATTAGTTCCCTACTTCAATACAATTTTTTGATCAATTTTCATGACAATATTGTAGATATTTTTAAAGACAATATATATTATGGTTCTGGTTTCATTTTTGATGGATTTGTCATTTTAGATATAGTTGATAATTCTGCTTACGATTGCTTTATTGCTTCTACTTCCAATCTAAATGATGATATGGATATTTGGCATGCTAGACTAGGACATATTAATCAAAATAGAATAATTAAACTAGCAAAAGAAGGCTTGCTAGGACCAATTTCAAAATTGAAAATGTCCTTATGTGAACATTGTTTAGCTGGCAAAGCAACTAGAAAACCATTCGGAAAATGGATTAGGGCAGAAACTCCATTACAACTAATTCATTCCGACATATGTGGTCCTTTGAGTGTGAGGGCAAGGCACGGAGCTTAGTATTTCATCACTTTTATTGATGATTACTCACAGTTCGGTCATATCTATTTGATTTCACACAAATTAGAAGCATTAGAATGCTTTAATAAGACTGTGGATGTGAATACTTATCGAAACAATTCAAAGAGCTCTGTGAAGAAAATGGAATAATAAGACAATTAACAATCCCTGACACTCCACAACAAAATGGAGTAGCTGAAAGAAGAAATAGAACTTTTCCAGACATGGTTAGGTCAATGATGGCGCAAGCAAATCTACCATTTTCATATTGGGGAGATGCTTTATTAACAGTCACTTACATACTTAACTGTGTGCCTTCAAAGTCCGTTATATCCACACCCTATGAACTCTGGACAAAATGCCAACTTGATTTGAGTGTGCTCAGACCATGGGGGTCTACTGCGTATGTCCATGATACTTCCCACAGATATGAAAAATTAGGTCCAAAAAGGAAGAAATGTATTTTTATAAGATATTCAGATCTATCAAAGGGTTATGTTTTCATCGGTGAAAATGAAGATGGAACAGTAACGGAACTTAAATCAAGAGACGCCACATTTCTCGAAAATGAATTTCCTAGTAGAGGTGAAATTGATCGTACTGTCTCATTTTATGAACAATAAGATCAAATAGATAATAGCGAGTCTTATCCATCTTATCCGAGTGGGAGCTCTCAAAGAGCACTTACTATTCTGAGTGGGAGCTCTGAGAGAGAAAAAGAAAATTCTATTTTTAGAGATGACATAATACAGGGAACCCCACTACGAAAAAGTAAAAGAGGAAGTGTACCCAAGAAACATTTTTCGATTGAAGGATCAGCGTTTATGGTTACTCCTCAAGATGAAGAAGAGCCTAAAACAATACAAGAGGCTGTGAGTTGCCCTGCTAAGGAACAATGGAAGAAGGTAATGGAGGAAGAAATAGACTCAATGATAACTAACTAAGTTTGGAAATTAGTTAACCTTCCATCTGGCCGAAAGGCAATTGGGAACAAGTGGGTTCTCAAAATTAAAAGAAAAGCAGATGGATCAATTGAAAGATATAAAGCTCAGTTAGTTGCAAAGGGGTATACACAACAGGAATGAATAGATTATGAGGATACATTTTCACCTGTTGTGCGTTTTAATTCCCTAAGATTGCTTCTAGTCATAGTAGCAAATTTAAATTTAGAATTACATCAAATGGATGTAAAAATTGCTTTTCTCAATGGAGAACTGGATGAAGAAATTTACATGGAACAACCAATAGGTTTTATACAAAAAGGAGAAGAAAAGAAAGTTTGTAAACTTCAAAGGTCCATTTACGGACTCAAACAGTCATCCAGATAATGGTATTTGAGGTTTCACCAAGCGATAACCTCATTTAACTTTCAAATGATTGAGGAAGACCATTGTGTTTACATCAAGTGGTATGAAGGCAATCTAGTAATATTATCCCTTTATGTGGATGATATACTATTAGTTGGGAACAATCTGAAATCGACTCGAATTTTGAGATGAAAGACATGAGTGAGGCAGATTATATCCTTGGAGTCAAGATCATTATGGATCGTTCCAAGAGATTGATTTCTCTTTCTCAAGAAACTTATTTATGGAGAATTCTTGAGAAATTTAACATGAAAGACTGCAAACCTATGGATACCCCTGTAAATAAGAGTGAGCCATTAAGTTAAAATATGTGCCCTCAGAATGAATCTGAAAAGAAAGTAATGGAAAGAATTCCTTATTCCAGTGCGGTTGGTAGTCTTATGTATGCAATGATGTGTACAAGACCGAATATTTATCATGCGGTCAGACTCGTAAGCAGATACCAGTCAAACCCCGGACAAAAGCATTGGAAAGCTGTCAAGCGAATATTGGGATATTTAAAAGGCACGGTTGATTACGCATTGTGCTATCAAGGTAAAGATTTGTGCTTAGTCGGATATTCTGATATGGATTGGGCAGGACATTTGGATGAGCGAAAGTCCACATCAGGATACTTATTTTTGCTAAACAATAGTGCCATATCATGGTGTAGCAAGAAGTAGACATGCATTGCATTATCGACAATGGAAGCTGAGTTTGTAGCATGTTCTGCAGCGGTACAAAAGGCTATATGGTTGAAAAGATTTTTAGAACATTTAGGAATTTGTGGAGAAAACTTAGATCCCATCTTGATATATTGTGATAGTCAGGCAGCCATCGCCTATATAAAGGATCCGAAGTACCATAACAAGACTAAGCACATTGATATAAAATATCATTTTATCAGAAATGCCATAGCACAAAAGGATATCACCGTTCAACACATTTCTACACAAAAGATGATAGCAGATCCATTTACTAAGCCAATACCTAGAGATGTATATATTGAACATGTAAAGTCTCTTGGTATGCGTAGAATGTAATCAAACATTTCCAAATTTGAAATGAACAAAGTATATTTCATTCAAATGCATTTATTTTTTTTTATGTGTATGAGTATACAAATGTCTCGTATGTATGTCGTACAGGTTGATAAGGTTGATTCTCTCACACGAACAACCACCTCTAACACTCATGAGGAGTGGGTAGAGATGAGACATGTGTTCACCAACATGATAATATGAAATATTCATTTGGTAGAGAAGTAACACAAAATAAAATATGTCGCCTCTAAAGTGGAGATGAGATCCAAAGTACAAATATGGATCGTTTTGTGGATACTCCCGCTTTCCACAATACCTGTAGCCAAATAATGAATTCCTCACATACAGACGTCAAGAAAAGTCAATAATGTGAAAGAATTCAAGTTAGGTACTGTGTGTGCTTAAACTAAAGTCTATACGGTATTATTAATAAAATCGACATGCGTCTTTATGCTAAAAGGGAAATACTGCAGCATGTGATTCATACCACATGTGTAAAAGAATCGCAAACGGGAAGCAAGTGAAAGATCCCTGATTCATTGTTGTGTGAGTCCCAGAAAAGAAAATTCTTTTCATGGATGCCCTTCGACTTTGACGATATCATGGAGAGATGATACAGTGCTCGCTACCTTAGTATGCATCTTATGATCATGATATAAATAGTCTAAGAGATAAAATACTAGGAAAGCAACTGTTTTCAAATTAAAATGATATGTGGGCGAAAGAAAGATTTCCTAACATATACACAATTATGCTAGTGTCTGAGACATGTCCATTATGAAGTTAATTTCGGTAACTTCATAAGTGTGGATACTATGCATATATAAATAGTAATCTGAGCTTACATTAAAGCTCACGAAGGATCATATTTACAAGTGGAAAGTGTATATGGGATAATCTAGGGCATCCGAGGCATTATATATACAAATGGAAAATAGGGTTGTTTTGTGCTGATCCTTCATCAGGATTTCTAGTACAAGAATACCTGAGGAGACGTCATGCTCACGCGGTCACGATGATGCACCAAGTATGAAAACCCAAAAGAGAGATGAAAGTTATATGATGTGACTCATCTCATTATGTGGGAGTGGGAGATGTAAAATATAGATGTGGGGTACACCCATAATGGGGACCCACATCTTATATATATTAAATAGAAAAAGAGGGAATTTTTTAAATTCAAAAATTTGGAGGTGGTTATTCTGATAACCACCTCCCCCCCATTTTTGAAAATGGGTAATAACCGCTAGTGCAGTTATAAAGATATATCAGGAGAGAGACAATGAGATTTCGGAATTGAGTTTTTTAGAAAAACGATCAGAAAAGTCTTTCTCGCTTTTTCTCTCTGTTTTCTCTGTACGAATACATATTGGGAAGTTGGTGAAATCATCGTGAAAACAACAAGAAGTTCAGTGTGATTCTTGTTCACCGTATGAATCAAAGCATCAACGTGGAAATCAGCATTATTTTCGAATCAAGTAAGTAATTCCGCATTAAATTCTTCGTATGAATTTTATTCTAACAATTATATATTCTTTTTGTATATTTTTTCTTTCAATGATACAAACATCTACACATTGAATGTGAATATACCAAAATATGAAAAAGAAAACACTAGTATAATAAAATTTATTTTATAATTTTATTTATTCTATATATTGTTATATTAATATATGCAAATTTACAATAATATATACAAGAGAAAAAAGGACTTTAATTTTTCACTATTGTTACTAAACTTGGTGTCGTTTCTTATAACCATATACTAAATTTCAATATTAGTAAATAATAGATCTATACAATATATTTTCCTCCATTATTAATATTAGCTCATGCTTAGACAGAAGGAACATAGATCCCCTATCATTATATTTGACACATTTAGAGATGATAATGGACAAAGTAGAAATAATCAAATTTTATAACATCTCCAAAGGTGTTAAATGAGATGGAAGGTCATTGTATTCCTCCTTCTTAATATAGACTAGAGTCAGATAATGGAAGTTAAGACATCATTGAGATTTTTACAAATAAAAAGTGAATATCAAATATATAATCAATTAATTAAATTATAGACATAGGCTATTAATCAAAACTAGCATCTTTGGCTAGCTTAATTATAGTTAATTATCGATTCATTGTCCAAGAAAACTTTTTAAATGCCTTTACACACTAGTTAATAACAAAATCGATATGTAATATTATCTTCCTCCCTGCATGATTTTTTAAGTGTCTTTTGGATGACAATCCCTTAAATTAACCTTTATTTTAAGTTTTCATTTTAAATTTCAAAAATACTATCAATTAACTATAGATATTAGTTTGTTTTAAATTGTTGTCATATTTATTTTAATAATTTTAAAAATGACATTGAGTTTATATAGACATTGATGTATCTATGACCAACATCTATCGATCGATATAAAATCACAATTCTATAATAATAAAATGAAATTAATTGAATTTAAAGCTAAAAAATGTATATAAAATTATAACTAAACCAAGTTGTTTTAGATATCAATGCTTAAGGAAGTTTAATATACCTAACTCTCTTTTAATGAAGGAAAACCTTTCCTAGTTTTCCTTCATTAAGAACTTTAGTGAAAATATCAATTAATTGAAAATTAGTTTCACTAAAATCAAGTATAATCTTCTTATTTTGAACATGATCTTTAATGAAGTAGTATTAAATTTCAATGTGATTAGTTTTAGAATGTTGTATTTAAAAATAAAATAATTAATTTTATTAAAAATATTTTGTGAATTAGCATTAATTAATTAATAAAATATTTATTTAAGTAATTAGTTTTGTATTTTAGCATTAAGTATAGAATAAATCGGGCTCTCTGTTTAATATGTATGATTCATGATAGGTTGGATCATGCATAAGCCTATATAGGTAGAGGTCCCAACCTACAGCCCTTTAGTAGTTAGTAATTTCCTATCACAAGTTTGACCTTAAATAGAGAGATCAGTGTTATTATTTGTGTGGTGCAATAAGGATTCTCTCAGATAAAATTTTCTTCTCTTTTTTTTCTCTATCTGGATAACCTAAAAGGTCAAGTAGGTTGCAATTCTACTCATTATCATCGTTCAAATAAGTTATGACTTCATCAAATTATGCACCAGGTACGCTTATAATTTTGTTATGATAAATTATATATTTTAAAATTTTAATTCATACTTCTAACAATTAGTATCAAAGCATATTAGTAGTATGAATAATTTGATTATGAGCAATTTTAATTATTTTGATAAATTTATAAAATTCTCAAAATTTCTTTTCTCTTTCTAGTACATTAAAATCATCAAAATTGAAAATTTTTAATTCTGAATTAATTAGATCTATTTTCGTTCAATTGAATATTGTATCCTGAACTCAAATACATCGGGAATATTACTCTATTTGTTTGATTGTATTAAATTTTGTGAATGTTGTGAATCAAAGTTTGGATTTTTCCAGAAAATTTTAAGATTATAGATCGCACAATTTTGAATTTTTTTCTTTTGATAAATACATAAATCTATATTAGAAATAGACTAAATAATTTTTCCTTGCATTGAAACAGACTAAAAATAATTTTTGAAAACTCAAAAGTCTGTTAATGGTGGAAAAACCACCATGAACAAACGCCTTAGAGCTGAAACACTCAACTGGGTCCCGTGTGTGTGGATTCCACGTGTTAGAAAAGCGTGTTAGTTCACGCTCCTGTTCAAGCAGACAGTTGGCTGCCGTGCGTGGAAGCCAGTCTCTCAATAGTGTGTGTAAATACACATTCGGTCACCCCTGACAACAGCAGTATCTGTTTTGACCCATGTGGCACGCAACTATATATACATAATTTGTTTTGACCCATGTGGCACACAATTATATATATATAGTTTAGTTTGACTTTTCTTTATATATGATGTCTTTTGGCGTCCGGTTCTTTCTATATATATATATGTTCAGCATCTTTTATTATTATTATTATTATTATTATTATTATTATTTTGGTGAGTTGTTCAGCGTCTTTTATATATATACCACTGTGACATGCAAATCTATATATATAAAATTCTCTTTGCATATGTTTTACGCCTTTTGGCGTCTGGTATATATATTTTGTTTATTTATACATATATATACATTCACGCCTAACATGTTACATATTTGTCCTTGGCGTTTCATATATAAGTTTTATTTTGAATTTATGAAAGTTTATATTGTATAAAAACATAATTTATTTATGAAATTTTGACTTGAGAAAATTCATGGATGTCCTTCGTATTTTTTCTAAGCTTGGAGTACTGTCACTCTCCCTAATTGTAAACATAGGTATATTAGATAAATTTTCAGCCCTTAATTATGTAATTTAGTACATATGAATACACAAAACCATTTAATTCACACTAGTGATAGATAAGGGTAATCATAAGACTATTTTACATAAAATATTATCCTTCTGGGATATCTAGGAATATATTACATTGATGATGGATACACCATATCGGTGTGACATTGTTAATGTAATTTTAAGATTTTAGACTTCTTTGAATAGGCATGCAGTAATTATAATGTTTCAATATTTCTTGTACCCTATCGGTATAACTATATTGATTACATTTTTATGTAGACTCTTGTACAAACTAAATCATATGATACATGTAATTTTGATACCACTTTGTTAAATAGTTGTTTGATTGATTTATTTAAATTGGGAATCTTGTATTATAATTATGTTGTGCACACATAATTAATAATTTTCCAATCTTATTGCATTAGTCTCAGTCTTTTAACAACTATCTGTGGTGAGGACTTTTAATGAAACAAATTATGATGAATGGAGAGAGTCTTTGAATATGTACCTAATAATCTCTAAGTAGGATTTGGCTCTTAGAGAACCAAAGCTAGCTAATCTATTACTTGAGTTTAGTACTGCAGATAAGACCTATTACAAATAATAGTATGAGTCAAACCGGATCTGTTTGGCAGTGATTAAGTTCACCATTGAAAAGAGAATTAGAGAAAATATCCCAGATAAGGACATTATTATGAAGTACATGAAAGTTGTTGAGGAAAAATTCAATTCTACCTATCTAACTTTAGTGTGTTTTAAGTATAATAATCTTGAAATATCTTCTGAATTTTAGTGGTTGGATTCTGGTGCAACTGATCATGTTGTAAATTCTTTAAAAAGGCTCAAGAATCAATGGATCCCAAATAAGAGAGAGAAAAATGTCTTAGGAGTAACAAGTAGTGAGTTTAAGGTTCAATGCATAGGATCAATTTCTTTATATTTGTCCTCTAGACATATTTTGGATATGAATAATGTTGTTTATATGCCTTCTACTAGAAGAAATTTGATTTCTAATTTTGTTTTGGATAATTATGGTTATTCCTTTTAGCAAGGAAGTGGAAAGATTGAGATTCATAGTGATTTTGCTATTATTGGTAATGCCACTTTACAAAATGATCCATATTATTTGAATTTGAATAATTATCCTGATGTGTCATCTGATGTTCCTATCAATGTTATGATTAGGCATAAACATCCTAGAATGAGTGAGAATTCTTCCATTTTTATAGGATTAACGTTTAGGCCACTTTTCTAAAGAGAGATTAAAAAGATTGATAAAATATGATGTGTTATTAGACTTAAATTTCTTAGATTTCTCAATTTTTTGAAACTTTTAAGTGTGGGGTTGTAAAGAAGAGATAAGACCATATAATCCCAGGTTGAAGAATTTAGACTCTAGAACAATCAGTGGGTTCTTCATTAAGTATTGAATTGGATCAAGAGGTTATAGATTTTATCCCACTTATAGTACTAAGATAATCAAGTTTGATCGAATATTTTATTTTGAGGATGACTTAGATAGTGGGAGTTCGATGCTGAGGACTATCAATTTACGTGATAAGGCCACCATTTTACCTATACCTATTTTGATTCCCTCACCACTAGATGAGATAATGTTGATAGTCTAGTTCAAATAAATAAAGATCCTCATGTTGAAGAACCAGATCTGCTAGCCATTGAGTTTAGATGATCTCAAAGGATTTAGAGACTTGTAATACCAAATGACTATATTGTGTACTTGTAGGAATTTTAAAAAAATTTGATAGGATAATTTTATCATCTTAGTGCTTTATGACTTTTTATTGGCTAGCAACTAGATCATTTTCTATATGAGTCAAAATATATGTTATCATGTCATTTTGATCTTTAGTAAAACATCTTTTATTTTAGAATTTAGATCCATCATGACAGAACTCATAGTATTTTAGGTTTTTACCAAGCCAATTTAATTGAACGGATGCTTGAAAGATTTAAAATGGATACCTGTGTGTCTAGTCCAATGCCTACTTAGAAAGACGATACGTTGTCTCAATCATATTGCCCTCAAGCTGATATTGAAAAGGTTGAAATGGACAAGATTCCTTACGCTTCTGCTATTGGTAATATTATGAATGCACAGGTCTATATTCATTTAGATATAGCCTTTGCTATTAGTGTGCTTGGAAGATATTTAAGTGACTCTAGGATGGATCATTGAAAAGTCACTAAGAAGGTCATAAAGTACCCACAAAGTACCAAGAATCATATGTTGACTTGTAGACAATCTAATATTACTTGAAAGTATTAGTTATTTAGATTCTGATTATGTCTTAAACATAGATGATCGTAAGTCAACATCTAGATACATCTTTATGATGTTTGGAGGAGCTGTTTCATGGAAAAGTGTTAAAACAGACACTCCAGCTATCTCAACAATTGAAGTAGAGTTTATTGCATATTATTGAGCCACTTGTTAGGTTGTATGGTTAAGGAAGTTAATATCTAGCATGCAATTGATTAAGTTTATATCATGATCTTTACAAATTTTTATTGCTATAATTCTTCTGTTATGTGCTTCTTTTAAAACAACAAGAATTCTAGTCATATTGAACATTTTTTTTTATGTAAAACTCCTGTTTGTTAGAGAGAAAAGATTTCTGAATCTTGGACTCACATTAAACACAGCCCTAGTGGAGACATGCAGGGGATTTGTTGACTTAAGGCTTACCTATAGGGGTATTTAAAATCAAATAACTCATGTGGGTCTTGTTAAATTTTTTTTATGAAGTCTTAGTTTAGTAGGAGTTTGAGATATGCTTATTTTATTTTGTTGATGTTTGTGACTAGTAATTACTCATTTTGAAACATTGGTGATATGTTTTATACATATATAAATCATTTGCTTCCTTATCGGATTCAATGATTTTAAGTTATTTCTCTCTCTTATGAGTTATGGTCAAAAGATTAACTTTATATATATATATATATATATATATATATATCAAGTTCCTTTGGGATTATGAGACATTAATTTTATATCATTAGTCTCCCTATCGGATTCAGTAATTTTGTATGATCTCATTCTAATTATGCAATTATTGCTCAGTTTGGGTATTGAAACAATAGTAATATGTTTTATACATACATACACACATACACACACACACACACACACACACACACACACACACACATATATATATATATATATATATATATAAATCATTCATTTTCCTATTGGATTCAATGATTTTGAGTTGTTTCTCTTATGAGTTATGGTCAAAAGACTAACCTTATATATATTTAGTTTCATTGGGATTATGAGATATTAATTTTACATCACTTGTCTCCCTATCAAATTCAATAATTTTGTATGGTCTCATTCCATTTATGTAATCATTGCTCAGTTCGGATATTGAAACATTGGTAATATGTTTTATACATATATATATCATTTGTTTCCCCATCGGATTCAATGATTTTAAGTTGATTCTCTTCTAAGCTATAGTCGAAAAACTAAATTTTATTTTGTCCCTTTCAGATTATGAGACATTATATCACTTGTCTCCTTATTGGATTCAGTGATTTTATGTAGTCTCATTCTTTAAATTAAGTTTACAGCTTAATGTATAACTAATTACTTAATTATTGATATTTCAATTATTCCATATAATTAATTAATGCTATCCAAGTGGAAGATTATTGTATTTAAAAATAAAATAATTAATTTTATTAGAAACATTTTATGGATTAACATTAATTAATTAATGAAATATTTATTTAAGTAATTAGTTTTATATTTTAACATTAAGCATAGAACATATTGGGCCCTACGTTTAATGTGTATGATCCATGATAGGTTACATTATGCATAAATCCATATAGGTAGAGGTCTCAACCTACAGCCCTTTAGTAGTCAGTAGTTTCCTATCACAAGTCTGACCTTAAATAGAGAGATTAGGGTTATTATTTTTGTGATACAATAAGGATTCTCTCAGATAAAATTTTCTTCTCCTTTTTTTCTCTATCTGGATAACCTAAAGGGTCAAGTAGGTTGCAATTCTACTCATCATCATCTTCAGATCATTCATGGCCTCATCAAGTTATGCACCAGGTACGCTTATAATTTTGTTATGATAAATTATATATTTTAGAATTTTAATTCATACTTCTAACATAGAATGCATAATAGACTTTTTAGTAAAGTTAATGACACTAGCATTGTCACATTTTATAGAAATCTAATCAAATTTTAAATCAAAATTTGATAATTGTTGCATTATTTAAAGGATTTAAGTACAATAACTACCAACGGTTATGTATTTTACTTCCATAGTAGACGAAGTCATATTATTTTACTTTTTACTATGTTATAAGACTAGTGATAGGCTAAAGAATTAACAAGCTTCACTAATACTCTTTCTATTTATATTGCTACTTGCTAAGTTAGCATTGGAAAAGAATAATTTCTTTCTTTGGATATTACAACCTAAAGTAAAGTGTGCCTACAAAGTATTTTAAAATACATTTTATAGCAATCAAGTGTGATTCTCTTGGATTTGCTTGAAAACTTATGTACATACATGCACTAAATATGATCTCAAACCTATTAGTAGTAAGATAAAGTAAAAAACCTATCTTGCACCTATACAATGTAATATCATTTTTTTTTACCTTTCTTATCCAAGTCTAGCTTTATTGATGTACTTATAAGGGCAGGTAGTGGCTTAACATTTTCTATATCAAATTTTTTAATAATTTCTTAATATATGTTGATTAATTGATAAAGGTCCCATCTTTCAATTGTTTGATATGAGGCCCAAGAAAGAAATTGAATTCTCCCATCATTAACATCTCAAACTCTCTTTTTATAATATTTATACTTGCATTAAAAGTATGTCATTATATTTGTACTTTATAAATAAAGTGGTATAAACTTTTCCACTAGAAAAAACTTTGCTTAAAAGAAATTTGCTTAATCTCTCATACTAAACTCTAGGAACTTATTTGAGACAATACAAAGTCTTTTTCAACTCATAAACAATTAGAAAAGAGGTTACTTTAAAAACTTAGAGGTTGTTCAATGTACATTTCTTCCATAATATATCCATTTAAAGAAGCATTTTTAACATCTCTTTGATAGGGTACAAAATTTTTTAGGTAAGCATAAGTTAACAATATTCTTATGGATTCTAATATTGCTACCACTGCATATGTTTTATCAAAATTAATACATTTCATTCGATCATAACCCTTTGTAGCTAATCAGGCCTTATTTCTCATAATAATACCATTCTTATCTAATTTATTCCTAAACACCTATTTAGTGCCTATGATAAAATGGTTATTAGGTTTTGGCACTAGTTCTCAAACTTCACTTCTTTCAAATTGATTTAACTCATTTTGTGTGTTAAATATCCAACAATTATCACTAAGGTTATCATTAATGTTTTTAGGGTCAGATTGAGATAGAAAAGCTAGATAACCATATACATTCCTATGATTATGGCAAATTACCTTGTATGTAAGATTGCTAATGACTTAATCAATTAGGTGGCTCTTTATATTCTTTCATTTTTCTTATGAAAAGGAAAAAGTGTTTGGTATGCTTGAAATATTTAAATTGGGAGAACCATCATCTTCCTTGTCTTCTTTTGCTTCATTAAGTTTTTTCTTTTGAAGCTAATCTTCTTCTTCTTTGCCATCATCTTTATACTCATGCATAAATGATAAAGATTCATCAAATACTACATGAATGGATTCTTCTTCTACTAAGATTCTTATGTTATAAACTAAAAAATCCTTGTTAATTGAAAAATACCTAACAAAAGTACCTTTATTATCCCTAACATTGAATTTATTAAAATTGTCTTTCCCATTATTGTATATAAAACACTTACAACTAAAGACATGAAAATAAGAAATATTAGGCTTTCTTCTTTTATAAAGTTTATAAGGGGTTTGCTTCAAATTTAGTTTAATTAGAGCTCTATTTATAACATAAGTAGTACTAATTGCTTCAGTCCAAAAGCATTTAGGAAGATTGTAATCATTAAGTATTATTCTAACCATCTTTTTTAGAATCTTAATCTTTTTGTCAATAACTCTATTTTGTTAAAGAGTTCTTGGATATAACAAAAAATAGTAAAATCATGATAAAAACTAGGAAAATTGTTAAGTTATGCTTAATCCTATATTCATGATAAAAACTATTAAAATCATTATTTTTCAAACTCACCACTATGATTACTTCTTAAACTTATAATAGTTATTTTCATTTCATTTTGAATGGATTTAGTAAGCATAATAAAATCTTGGAAAGTATCACTTTTATGAAAAAGGAACAAAGTCTAAATGAAACTAGAATAATCAGTGATAACTAAAAGCACTTAGTAGTTTCCACTATAGCTTTTAGTTCTTGATAGACTAATTCAGATCATATGGAAGAGTTGAAGTAATCTTGACGTAAAGATAACATTTTTTGGTTTAAAAGATGATTTTACCTATTTTGCCTATGCATTACATAATTTATCCTTTTTATACTTAATTTTAGGAAGACAATAATTAGATCATTTTTAGAAAGCCTTCCTATGAAGTTCATACGAACATAAACTAGTAGTTTATGCCATAACCATGATTCATCATTCATACATATTAAGCATTTAGAATCCAATTGAGGACATTATCAATATCTGTCATATAAATATTTCCATATCTCTTATTAACTATCTTAATTTGATTATCTACCTTATTTTTCACAATGCATCTATCTTTATTAAATGTAACCTCATTACCCTTATCATATAATTGGCTAATACTCAAGAGATTGTGTTTCAAACCCTTAATAAGTAATATATTTTTAATGCATGAATTAGGGTACTTACTAACTTTACTTATGTCGATTACTTTTCCTTTGAAGTTGTCCTTAAATGTCATAATACCACCATCTTTTGGAGTAAAAGAAGTAAATTATGTGAGCATCTGTTATCTAAGTGTCACTTCTTACTTTAGGACCTCATGTACACTTATAAAAATAGAATAACTTCCTTATTTGAGGTACCTAAATGGTTCTGCATCCTAGGGAATTAGTCTTTGTAATTTTTTTTCTTCTTTGGTACTTATTTTACTTTCATGGCATTATAAACATTCTTTCTAATTCTACATTCATGAATAGCATAACCTTCTTTAGCATAATAGTGACAAGTGACATTTAGCTTAGATTTTATAGTTTCTTTAATAAAAAAGTTTCTTAGGGGATAAAAATCAAATTTCACACTTGGAAAGTAACTAAAGCATTTTTTTTTTGCTAATGGAACACTTTTAATTTCTTAGTAAGTTATCTAGTGTATCCTTACCTTTTGTGAATTCCTCAAGAGTTTTGTTTAAATCATTGATCTTTTCCTTGAGAACTTCACAAAAAGCACACATTTAAGGAATTTGTTTAGGATTTTCAATCTTTTTCATAAGCTCATCATTCTTAAGTTTTAAAGTTTCAATCTCATCTTTTAAAGTAGGTATGATCTTCTTTGAAAGATGGATCTTCTTGTTAGCTATTAATAATTCCTCACATAGATCCATTAATACACCATTAGATTTTTCCTTATCATTACTATAATCGATAAAATTTACTTCACAATTGTCATTTATAGCTATTAAATAAAGTGGTGCCTCTCCATTTTTCTCTTATCCATAACTTAGTTTATTGTCATCTTCAACCTAAGTTGCCAAGTAAGTAATCTTTGATGAACTCTTATTTTTCTTCTTTTCTATTTCAAGTTATTTTTTCAAGTAGACAGGACAATTATACTTAATGTGTTTGCGCTTCTTGCATTTATAACACACAGGAGAATTAAAGCCTTTATATTCTAGTTTGGAAGACTTCTTAATATTTTTCCCTTGATGTTTCTTTCTTCTGAACTTAGCATTTTTCAATAACAACTTATATTTCTTAAAGAGAAAAGTAGGATCATCTTCTAATGAGTTATTATCATCCTCTTCTTGGCTTTCATCTTCATCATTATTAGAAGGATTAGCCTTAAAGTCATATTTTTTTCCTTTTATCATTTTTAATAGATTTTGTGAACCATTTAAGCTCTATCTAATGTTCTTCATAGTTTTTAAAAAATTCTTAGAGAGAAGGCATTTTGATCTTAATTGCTTCTTTGATAATTGTAATTTTGGGTTACCATTCTATGATCATTGAGTGTAATATTTTGTGAATATTATTTAGTGCTATCAAAATTTCTTCCAAGAATAGTTAGTTAATTTACAAGAAAAGAGAAACTTTGAACTATGCCATTCACTAATTCACCTTCTTACATTTTAGGTATTTCATATTGTGGCATAAATCTTTAGACTTTGAAAGATATCACTTGTGAGGTTCTAACATGTACAACTTTTAAATAATGTCATACTTCTTTAGTAGTTGTACAATTAGAAACCTTTTTATATTTGTTATGGCAAAGTATATTAGTTATAATCCATTTAACTTTACAAGCAAGTGAGTTTCTTTTCTTTTATTTATCTAAATTTTCTCTAAGAGTTTCAATTTACACATTGTTTACAACACTAGTTGGTGGAATATAATTATTAATAACAAAGATCCATAATTCAATTTTCGTAGCATCTAGGAAGTCTTTCATCCTTTATTTCCAAAGAATGTAATTTTGGCTATTAAAATTGAGGGGTTTATTGAAGGATGGACACTCGCATAATAAATAGAATCCATTTATATCTATCAAACCCTCTTAAGGTTATTAAGCCTAAAAAAAATAAGAGACCTAGCTCGAATATCAAGGATAAATGATGGATACACTAAGAGGGGTGAATTCGAATTTTTTTTGCTAAAAAAATTTCTCAATTAAAATAGAAAAAAGGAATATTTATGATTTATAAGCAAAGAATTTAGCTTGCAAGTATTATATCATCCAACATTCATATCTTATACATCAATACTCAAATAGAAATACTCAAATATGCAAGAGAGGCAATATAAATATAGAGAATTAAAAAGTGATAAGGGTAAAAGAATCACAAATAGTGTATAACGGTTTTACCAAGAAGAGCAATCACCTTTCATGTACATCCACCCTTTGGAGTCAAGTATCCTTCGACCTGTGATTAGTACACTAAATTCCCTTAAGGTTAATGGCTTTTAAGAAGCCTTATAGTAGTATTGGATTAATACAATCCCTCTCTTATATTATCCTCACAAAAGAATCGCTTCCTACAGCTATCGTACTCTATAATCCATTAGGATTCCTCACCTAATACAAAAAATCATACATATGAGATGATAAGAACAAGTATTTAGTACTCCCTTGCACAAATACAACTTAAAATATCTAAAATGATTTAATCTCAAAGAGTATATAGCTCAAATGGTTGAAGAAAGAATGTATAGATGGAAGTAAGATATAAACTACGAAGAAATTAGGGTCTTTTATGCCTCAACTCACTCAAAAATTAGATAGAAAGCATTTATATATGGTCTAGGTTTGAATAGAAAATGATTGTTTATCATAGCTAGCACATTTTCAAAATTCATCTGTTAATAATTGAATATGGTATTCAATTATGCAACCTATAAATTCAAATTTTTCAAAGAATAGTTAATTATTATAGATGATTAGGCAGTTAAAAGTTTATCTCTACCACTATATATTCAAATATGATATTTGATTATGATGCACATAGTTTGCCTCTAAACCATAATATTTGATTATGATATTTGAATATTAGTTTAGAGGTTTGCCTTTAGAACTCAATATTTGATTACAATATTCAAATATAACTAGAGAAATTCATTTTTCAAAACAAAACTTAATTTTAAAGAAATGGTTTGAAACAAAAACTTCCTTTTTATAATGCAATTTGATTTTAAAGCATTTTAGGTACAAAACACCTATTTTAACAATAATTTTGAAAAACATTTTGAGCCACAAAACCTTAAGATTAATCATATATGTAAATTCTCCTAAAATACTAGAGTAATTTGCAACTTGATCTTCAAGGAGACTTCAACCATTCTTCAAAAAAAAAATCTTCATAAATTCCATTTGTTTTCAATTTTTGAATCGCATAACATTTTATGAAACCTTTTTAAAGAACATATTATTTTTAAAATGATTTTGATATTTTCCCCTTATTTGATACATTAAAAAATTAGAATTCATTTCATTCTTAAATGAATTGTATTAAAAAAACTTGTTTGGATTTACATTTTATTAGATTTCATTTTATTTTCAAATTTTATTTTATTTATATTATTGTCATTTTAAGATCCTATCAAAATAGTTAGGATTTGTTGGCATTTCATTTCATTTGGCAAGTAAAATTTTTGTTAGACAATTTTATTCTTAACCTTTTAATTTATTTACAATCCTATCCATTTGTTTTCTACAATACTACAATGGATCTGATGTGATTGCATGTCTTGAGCTTCTCCCTCTTCACCTATCACTCTTGTTTGAGAAATTGTTTAATACCCATCATTTTTATCTTTAAGAAATTTTTATTGCTATCAAAGAGAAAGGTAATATCAAATTTCATATGGATTTTTTTTAGGGTTATTTTATTAATACCTATTGTTTGATACCCATTGTTCATTTGATTTTTTTCTTTTTCCTTGAAAGGTTCGTTTTACCTATTATTACTATCACTGTAAAAGAGAAAGTTAAGATTACATCTAAGTTTATTTTTTTAAGATCATTATATCAATACCCATTATTTTATTTTTATGTTTTCCTTATATTTATGTTTGTTTTCTAAGCTTTTTCTTGTGTTTAATGTTTTGTTTTTGGTAGGTATTTTTACTAACTGTGAAGTGAATCACTGAGTTTAATCCATTTATTTTAATTGCTTTTTGCTTATTGTTCTAGAGTTTTGTTCTAGCAAAAGTTGAATTCTTCAAATTTTTTCCTAGAACAATCCTTTTTGTCTATCATGGGAAAAGGCTAAATTGTTATTATAGTTCATATGCTTTTTTATATAACTTCAAATTAGATTTTTGTTTGTGAAATTTATTGTCATGGTTAATCATTCTACTAATAAGTCTCACTGAAATTTAGAATTTGATCCACATATGAGTATGAAATGTTTCACAGCATTTTGCAATGTATCTTATTTTTCAATCTACCTTGTTATTAGTGTTCATTTCAATTGGATATAAGTATAGAAATTAAAAGTTACAGTAGGAAATTATAAATCAAGTATGAATGTCAATGTTATTACTAAAATGTAATTGCCACCTTCAAGTGTGGAATCATCAAAAAATGTTAATCTCGGTAATATTCTAATTTTTTTTGTTTGTTTATAGTTTTAGATAATCTTATGTTTTTAAGTTCTAAAGTTTGGTTTGTTATTATCTTGTTAGTTTAGCTTGGCTTGGTTGAATTTTACAAAAACCTTATAAAAGAGTTTGTTGTACCAAACCAAACTTGAAGAGCTTTGTCTTTTGAAGAATGTTACTCAAGATCTTTGAAACTTAATCATGTTTATTTGTTATTACTTGTCTATTTCTTTGATGTGGTTTAAGTCTAAGTTCTTAGAGCATCCCTTTTATAGTTCTATAGTGTTGGACTTTTAATTTTGTTAATACTTGTTATTTCTTACTAGTTAGTATACTTGTTATATTTTATACAAAGACACAAATATGATAGTATGTAAGAAAGAAGATCACTTAAGGAAGGAATCTACCAAATTACAGAGATTGGTTAGTTTTGCCAATCAGTTAAGTTTTATGGGGATCATTACGATCTCAAACTCTGAGTTAGAATATAAAAAAATGTTAAAAAATTAGGGTTAAAAGTAAAATTAGCAATAAGTTTTGTTGCTATATATGTGGATGGAGCACTAATCCATCATATTATATATAAACTCATGTACTGTTACTACAATATTAGGTGAAAGGATTTATAAATGTTTTATGCATGATGGTTGTTGGGTTTCATTTTTAATTGAAGGGAAGGTTGAAGATCCAAAGTTTGATTCTATAATTCTGGTTGTTAGTGGCAGTTTTGAGTTATATGATGCCTTATCTTCAATGGTTTTAGCCTTGGTAGCAAGTTGTACAAGTCTACCATGACAATCCTCTTCCTTAAGGAAGGATATTTTTTTCCCTTCCCTTTCTCATATCAAGCCTTGGTTTTTATAAAACTTTACTTTTATTAGATTGTGCCATGCAACTTTTATATCTTGTATTGTTACTAGCACTTGCCTTTGAAGTTGGTGGTTTATGTATGTTATTCTATGAAAAGTAATGAATAAAAATTTGTAGCTTTGTTCAAAAATGAGATATGTCGATATCTTTATTTAAACTTTTTTTTTCCTTTTGGTTAGTGGGAACTTAAGACCAAATGAGAGGTGTAAGCATAATGCTTCAACTTGTAGCAAAATACAAATGCATCAAAAGAAGACCAAATGACAGGTGGGAGGCACTTGCTGCTCTCAAGATTTGCCATTTGAGTCTTGTTTTAAGTGCTCTAGACTATTTTATTAAACTAAGGATAATATAATGAATATAAATATTTGAAATAAATTCTACATGTTTTAACTAAAGTTTCAAATAAAAGAATTCATTTTAAATTGAATTGAAATTATATTTTATATAATTTACTCCAAATAAAAAAAATCATTTATAAATGAAATAAAATCATTTTTTTAAAATGAAATAAAATGAATTTCTTGAAAATGTGTAATCAAATGAAACCTTTCAAAAACATAAATCACTTTATAATAATTTGAAAAGAGTTAATATCAACAAATTCCCCAAATGATTTTATTATGTTGGTTGAGAATATATAGAACTACATATTATAATTATAGTTTTTTAAAAAAAAATTATAATAATTTTTAAAATTTTTCTTTAATGCAAAGAGTAAGCATGTAGTATATATACTTAAGAAGCAAAGATTTAAAACTAATATTTTTCCTATATCATGTGAACTAATATTTTTCCACCTACAACAATACTATATATGATATGAATCAATAATGAATTCAAAATTAGATTTCGAATACAAATTAAGAATTATTATTAAATATTAGATAATATAATAAATTCATAAAATTTAATTCAATGATTATAAAAAATTTAAAATTTTATTTTTATATCTATAATATATTTTTTTTCACAAAAATACTTTGAAATTACTCTTTCCTATGTTTTTACTGGATAAAGTATAACGTTCGCCCTGTGACCTATAAAAATTTTATTCCTGTCAGTGAATTTTTACAATTCATAGTAATGACAATATAATCATGGATTTGACAGAACAGAAGGAAGCATAAATACCCAATATTATAAAAGCATATTATTATATGTATTTTTTATCAGCAAAGAATTGCAGCACTATATATTTTATCATCAACTTTGTTTTTTTGGTTAATTATCATCAGGAATCAAGATATGGCAATACTAATAAGTTATATTATTCCCTTCAATGAATTTGTACAAATAATGTAATAAATTAAGAATATGAATAAGAAGAGTATGGATTTGCTTGAACTCTAAAAAGGAAGCATCAAGTCCTGAAATTTTAGGACACTGTAGATGGTGCATAATTATTTATCTTAGAATTGAGCAAGAGATGACATAAACGTGGATAATATGTAACTTGTACGTTTTCTTTTGGGGCATCGCCCATTTTCATTGCCGACATGTAGCGATAGCGCCAGTAGGGATACTATCTATACTTTATGTAGTGGGGCCTTCGACTTGATGGCGTGTCAAATGATGTGTGAATGTGATTCATTCAATTTGTGAATTTAAACGGAAAATTTGAATTCATTTTAATTGTAAATTTATATGAATTAAAATTTAGACAAATTACTTTGAACTAAATTAATTTTTAAATTTAAAGTTAAAATTTATAAATTTGAACCACCTAAAATATAATCTACTTTTTAAATAAATTTATATAAATTAATCTATACAAATTAAAATTCTCGTTGACCTAAATCGATTAGTTCATTTTACGCCTTTATCATCTAACTTTAACAAAATAATTAATTAAATATAGGAAAAAAATATAGAATACTTTCGTGAATTCTGCAACAATCATATTTTATTTTTATTAATTTTAAAAAGTTATAAATTAAATATTTTAATTGTATAAAATTTGTAATTAGCATTTGTTATATATTTTATTAATTATTATTTAAATTACATTTTTTAAATAATAGTTACAATATTATTTTACCTCAGTTTATTACATCATTTTTTGTGTATAAATTTCCGTGCTATATAATCAATTAAATTAGAAATATATGAAATTGTAACTAAATATTTAGAAATGAGTTATAAAATTATGTGCAACAAAGTGATGTAATAAAATATTATACAATAATATAGTGATTCTTATTTAAAATTTTAGAAAAAAATTATATGATATAATAAAATAATTAATTAAGTGAATGTTAAGTATTAATTGTAAATTTCTTTATAATTAAAAGTTTAATTTATAAGTTTTTAAAATTAGTAGAAATAAAATATAATTATTCCAAAATTAAAAGAAATATTGTATATTTTTATCTTAAATAAATAAAGTAGAAATCGACTCAAGGCTACTTTTTTTGAATGAGATGTTGGTCTTAACAAATTTTATTTTTCAATAAGTAAGAATTTAAATTTCATAAACGATTTTTATTGAATGAAAAGAAATTTCTTAATACTCGCATCTTTAAAATTCCTGAAATTATTGCTCTACTCAACTACCACTTCTAGGTTATCCAAAAGAACATAAATAGATATATAAAACACGATATATTTGCTAAACATAGTAGGCACCGACTTGCAATAAATAATTTAGGCGATGAAATTGCTATAATCTTTCAAACAACCAAGTCACTCATAATAATTAAAAATATTTAAGTGAATATAATAGTGATCATAAGCTTTTACAACCAGGAGTTACATTGATTGATAAATTAGTAAAATTTCACCATATGATACTTAGTGATGGGTTGAAACTTCCTAAATCAAGAGAATTTTATTCTTCTTAACAATCAAGTTTATCCTTTAACTTATTACTGATATAATTGTTTATAGTGGCACAAACCTACTCATGGGATCCACCCGTATCCAGTACATGTGGTTTTTATGTGATCACTCGATATTTTGAAAATGGAGTATAGCTACTTCAATTATGGTCATTGTAAGTTTTGCCAACTGATAACACCTATTTGATAAATATAATACTTATATCATAATTCTAAATTATAATTATCATTATCATTATATAAAGTTAATAGAATTGTAAATAAATATAAGAACGTGATTGCAAAAAAAAAAAAAGACTAAAATCTTATTATATTTCTTGAAATATTCAATTTGTATCAATTTCCTCTCTAAAATAAATTTGTGTTAATTTAGTTCTTAAAATTTTAAGTTTAAGTAATTAAAATTTTAATCTCTATGAAGATTAAAATTTGTATCTATTTAATCTCCACAAATAATTAAAAATTTATTTGAATTTAAAATTTTAAAAATTAAATTGATATAAATTTTAATTTAAAAATAAAATCAATAAAAATCAAATATTTTAAGAATTAACATAGAATTTTAATCAAGAAATAATAAAGCCCCACTCATTCAAGAAGTTAGACGATGACACAAAATTGAGATAGCTAAGTTGACAATGTCGACGGAGCAGAACCATAATGGCATGATCTAGAATTGTGATATCTGCAATAGATAAAACAAATGGAATTAATAACTAAAGGGAGTCATTTGCCATTTTGAAAAAGAAATATTTTTTTTGAAAATTTTATTTGCTTCCATATGAATAAAAACGTAATATATTATCTTTATGTTTTATCATTAAAAAATATTTAAAATAATAATAAAAATAATTTTTAAAAATGTTTTTCATTAAATTTTTTATATTTAATATTAAATATATTAAATATTTTTTATAATTTTACTAATTTATAATTATATTTTTACAAAAAAATATTTCCTATCTAAACAAATGGAGTAATATAAGAACCAAAATAAAAAAGGAACATCACAGATTTTGAAATTCTTTTATTCCCATCATCAATATTTCTGGCCATAACGTCATTTCATGTTTGGATTAATATTCTAATAATAATTTCACCAGTGTTTATATTCCAAATTTCAATGCTGAAAGTTGGAAGAAAATAATATGCTCTTCACCTTCCTCATCCATTGAATGAAAATTACATCTACTTTTCTTAGTTTTTTTTTTTTAAAATTTCACTAGCATTTTTATATTTTTAAAAGTATATACTAAATTATCATTTTTTCATATAGAAACTCACATCCTTTTTCATTCTATTTAATTAAACCTATACTACCTCCCACTGCAATAATAATAATAATGAGTGCATGTTTTTAAAAATAAAAGAATATAAGTGTAATTAAATTAAATAGCAGAAGAAAAATGTAATTTAGCCTGTGAATTATGAAAGAATCTGGTGCAAACCCAAATCGAATCCATTTTCTCTTTTAGTTAAAAAAAGGTAATAAGCTTTATATAAATTACTGTTTTTTTATCTTAGTGTTCTCCACTAAAATGAGCTTTCACAGTAAGCTTTTTTATTGTATTGATTGATGATTGATTGCCATATATGGAGTACTTTGTTGTCTTAGTCTTCTTAACTTTTTATTATGCTTTCAATAAGGATCAACATTTTTTTTTTAATTCCATCATTTTCACCGTTCAAACCATGCGCAAGTTTGAATATTCTTAATTACCTAAGAGATATACTACGGAGCACAAGGAAAAGCTCAGTTTCAGCCTTTCAGGCTTATTGCAACTTTGCTCTCGCGAGTAATTATCAACTTAATTAAACAAATGAATCGGGATTTCTACTCCAATAAATTATTACTTCCTCCATTTTCTTAGTTATTATTTTAAAAATTTTATTTTTATTTATCTATTATTTTAGAGAATTTAGATCTTATTTATTATCTTCTCTCAAATATTACCTCTAATATTTAAATAAATATTTAATAATTTTACTTATTAATTAACTTTTAACAGAAAATATATTAGAAAATTGCAACTATTATCTTCTAAAACTAAGGTTACATATTTCTTTTCTTAATTGTTATATATTAATTTTAAATGACTTAAAAAGAAATGGATTAAATACTATTAACTAGTGGACTCATCCAAATTATGGGCAGATATTCGTATAGCTACCGCTAATAAAATTCAATAAGAAAAAGGAAAACATTATTATAAAAATTATTAATACATTTACAAAAAAAAAACCCTATTATATTCTATAAATAAGATCATTCAAAAAGTAAATTAAACTTTAAAATATTTTAGATTTAGCAATGAATTCTGAGTTTAATTCTTGAAAATACTTTTGTTGAAGGAGATTTACCATTTATTACTTTACAAATTCATAACTGGTAAGCAAACAGCAATTAACCCCACAACTGGTGAAAACTTGTTGGGATAACTCGCGTGTATACCCAATAAAATTAATCAAGAAGTTAAGCCCAAACAGTATACATATTTGAATTACCAATAGGAAAAATGTTGAGGTGGGTTTCTATTTTCATAAAGAAGCAATAACGGGACCTGCTTGTTTTTTATTTTTAAAAATAAAAATTTCTGTTTGATACTTATTTTCATAATCTATTTTTAAAAATTATAATTCCAAATATACAATTAAAAAGAAAAAAATATTTTAAATATTTTCTTAATTTATTCTTTTATTCTTGATATTGATTTCATAATTAAATAAAATATTTTCATTCACTTCTTAAAATACTCTCTATATTTAATTTTTTGTTAAATTCAAAAATAATTTTTAAAAACAAAAACTTATTTTTAAATAATATTTTAAATATATAAAAACAAAAATACATCTCAACATACAACCCATCACCTATCCTCTCCTGTGTGCAACTATCCAAATAATGAGACAGTTACTAATCAACGAGCGGTCTTGAGTGCCCTTCTGAAAGACTGAAACGAAAGGCGATTGATGCTGTTGTTTACTTGTCGAATTTTACCATAACATGATTGAACTCCACTGTCTTAATTAGCCTTTAATCAGCAACATTTGATTAATGAATTTAAATCCTCTTCATTTCCTTCCATTAATTTTATATCATAATTTTTATTCTAAAATTCATTTTTTATTGAAATTTATAATTTTAAAAAAATAATATTTATTTTTTTCAAAATTCATCTATTAGAGGGCAAGATATTGTCGTTGTAAGAAATTAAACTTATCACTGGAAACAGATTTCTTTTTTCACTCGCTAAATTAAATTGTATCAATTTAATATTCTAATTATTCAATTACATCATCCAATCAAATTATTTAAAAAAATTAATATCAATTTAGTTTTTTAGTTGCCCATGTTTTGATCAATTAAGTATCTGCTAACTAACAGGGTTATTTATACAATCATCAATTTGAATTAGTTGTTATGCCAACAACAATTATTCTATGGATTTAAATAATGAACTAACTAAGCGACTATTGAATAGATACAACTGAATAATCGGAGGATTAGATTGACGTCAAGAATTCTATAAAAACCAATAATTGATATGAGATAAGTAAACATAATAATTTCTTATTTACAAATACACTGACTATTCTATTCCTCAAAATTTATAACTAGCATTATTAATTTTTATTTTTATTTCTGTTATAATTATCTCTCCCTTAACTTGTAACATTAATATAAATGATGAAATGAAAGAATATAAAAAAGAAAACATATGTTTGACATTATTAAAATGAGATTTAATAGTTAACTATTCATTAATTTTAATATTATAAATGAATGAAGAGATGAATAATTGTAACAAAAAATAATGTTAATTATGAAATTTGAGAAATTTAGTTTGTTTACTATAAGTTAAAAATAGTGAGATACCAAAATATATATTTATTCTAAACTTTTTTCCTTTGGTATAACAAAAAAAAGTTGAAAATATTTTTAGTTCAATTTTAAATGTATAATAAGGAAGAAAATTTTCTAAAATAAGATTGAGTAGTACTGTACTACAAAAAGTTCCGGTACACTAAACATTATGCTGATCAGAATACCACTTTTCGTGATCAATATACATTTTTATATCCCAAATAGCATATGTTTATTTTTTATAAAATTATCTGTTTTTTTTTTTCTTCTATGTTAACTACCATGATATATGTATACATGTATCACGCTTCTGTTATTATATATAAAAAGGGGGGGGGGGGGGAAAGGCCCCTTGAAATTTCTATCCACGTTTTTATTTCAGGGGGAGTTAGTGGGAATGTAGAGCAGGGGAGAAGGACCCCAGTAACTCTAGAGGTTTTGGTCAGTAAGCAAGTCTGGTGCTGATGCTGCGATGATGAGGAAAACATGCAAAAAAAGGCCCTAATTAAAGGGATACTGTTGGGGTCAATGGCAGCTAGTGCAAACTGACTAAGCAAAAACACCCCACGCTCTAAAAGAGTTGGATAAGAAAGCTATTGGGTGGCTTAGTAATGGTCATTCTCCCCAAAATGGACTCAACCAATAATAACTCAAAAAGAGTTAGCTGCCAACAGGTTACGCAACGAGATTCATGGATAAAATTGGTTCATATTTCTTCCTCAATTCTTTCTTCTGAATTATTTTCCAACATTACAACTCTCTTTTTAATTCTCACTCTCTCATTCACATTTTTAAATTGAAAAAAAAATGAAACTTCATTTTGAATTTCACATCCTCTCTATTAGATGATAAAAAAATATATATTGCTAATTTTGATGCCAGTTAATTATTTTTGTAAAATAATTTTTCATGCTTAAAAAGTAATTATAAAAGAAACAATGTTATTATTCCATTCTTATTATCAATTTCTTACTTGCAGGCTTGTAATGTTAGGCAAGGCAAACTGAAAGAGTCAAAGCAAGCCTACCTGACAATTTAAGATCAAATTTGTATTTCTTTTTTGCAACAATAAAAATGATTAAACCAATCAGATATTGAATCTTCATCATAAAGCCTTCCAGAAATATTAGATTAAATTAAATTAAATTTTTTTTTTTAAATTATAATTAACTAATTAATTTTTTTAATTTTGTGTAATAGAAAGTCAAATAATGTTAAAAATTTATATTAAATTATTGGATATTAATTAAATTATGAATTTTTAAATGTTTGAAGAATAAAAAGAGAAAAAAAATCGAACCCACTAGCAAACCTGCATCGGGATCGAGTTCCTAAAGTGCCCATGGATTTGGAACCATTTTACATTTCTACTTACTCACACCCTTTGGAAAAGAAAATAAAAAAAAGAAAAAGAATCGCACTATGAGGGTATGGCAAACCTTGACGTTGGTTTAGTGTTTTTTTTTTTTTTAATTTATTTTTCCTGTGATTAAAAGTCAGCTTTATCGAATATTACACCTTATTAAGAGGAGGTGAGTTGTGAATGGGTTGAGTGTGGTATTCTCACCTCCAGCTAATATTTCAGAGTCGATTACCGAAAAGAATGGGTGGTGTCATAATGCTATTTGATGGACCCTATCCCATTATTCATTTCCTTTCCTGAATTGACCCAAGCACTTACTCTGCCGGAGACAATCAAGAGGCACATACAGAGAAATTTCATGCACGTGATTTACATTGTTGCTCTTTTCTTCTTCTCTCTTCTTCAGAGAAAAAACCTTTATTCTTGCATGCACTAGATTGAACAAGATCAGCAATTGGGGTTGCTAAATAGTAAATACCAAAGAGAACAGGGTTATTGCATATCATTATTTAGATGCCAAGTGAAATTACATGAAGGCCAAGTACTTGGTTGGCAATGATACATTTGAACATCAATTACAATTAGCGAGATTTCAAAGACTCAACTTGTGATTTGCCACAAGGTCCTTTGGTCCTAATGAAGAGCCTGTACTCATCGAAAGTCATTGGTGAGTAGAGGGCACGCCTGTCCTTAGTCACAAGCTCCTTAGCTGGTTCAATGGGAATATCACTCCTGGGGTTATAAAAGAAGGCCAGTGACACACGATCCTTGTTTGAGTTCACAATCACCCTGTGCTCTACACTCTTATATATTGCATTGCTCAACACCTAAAAAACAAAAATGGGTTAGCGCGTAAAATGAATATTATTAGACATAACATCCATCAATTTTCATTTCAACCCAATAATAACATGATCAAGGAGCAGAGTCACAATTCAAAAATCAGTATATATATTTTAATATTAACGAGATTATTTTAAATAATATATATTGTGTACCTGAATTTGAGAACTTCCTTTATAAATTATAGATTTATATTATACATTCACGTTGAAATATATATAATCTTACGTTTACTTGTGGGGAGAGAGAGAGAGAGAGAGAGAGAGACCTGAATTTGATCTCCGATGTTGACAATGAAAGCATTAGGGACAGGCTTAACAGTGATCCAGTCATCTCCTTTTCGCACTTGGAGTCCAGAAACATTATCATCAGGCAGCAGAATTGTCATACCACCGGGGTCCGAGTGAGGGGACAGCCCAAGTGTGAGGTCTGGCTGCGGGCATTTTGGATAGAAATTCGCTCTCAGGCATGCTCCCAGCTTTTCTTCTCCACCAAATGCATTCATGAGAAAATCCTCTTTCAGCCCCAGATTTATGGACATCAAGCTTAGCATCCGTCCACCCAGTTTCACCACTGCCTCTCCATATTCAGCTATCACTCTCCTAATCAACGCATTCACAAAACAGATTAATTACTAAAAAAAAAAAATTCCTTATTCTTTTAAAAACACATATAAATCAGAAATATGAGACACTACTCGGAGACTTCTTATGAGTTACAGTTCTTTTGGATAGAAACAATTGCGGAACTTCTTTGGGGTATAAGGTGGCCGTGACTTTTTTAAAATTATGTAATTACATAAATTACATAATTTTTAAAAAGAGTTTACATAAATTAAATAAAATTACCGACTTCATATCTATAATTACAGAACGTTCAGAAGATGGTTTCAAAATTATATAAAGTTATAATTTTATCCTTTAATAATATATATAATTTCGTTCATCTATATAAATAATTTTATCTACAAATAGTATAACAGAGAGATAAAATTATATATACAAAAGTATAATTTTAGATGAAATTAATAATTTTATTTATAAATCATTTAATTCTCTAAAATTTTCTGTTCTTTAAATTTCAAAATTTTATATTATGATCCATCACTTTCTAGAAGGATATTCCATCAGTTCTCTGTCCATCCCAAAATTATTCACGAGCTTGTTGAAAGATAATGATGATAATTGTGTGAATTTTATTGTGACTCTTGAATTTTAAAATTTGGAATAATGTAATAATTTAAAAAAATTTTAAACTAAAGTAATTTGATTATATTTATTAAAAATAATAATTATAATTAAATAATTTCTAAATTTATGGATCCTGATTTAAAACTATCGTATTACATGGCAATTTGACGATCACTTTTTGTGGGTCAAACATGTATGGTATTTTGCATTCTTAATTTGCTCGGAGACCTTAGTGGAATGGAAAGGTAGTACCTTATAAAATATTCCAACCAGAACAAACAAGAGTGCTGCACATGTGGTACCAGTACCTCCCCAGACCCAAAATCAATTTGGCCAACAAGACATTTCAAAACGGTGAAATAGGTTGGCCAAGTGAAACTTCAACTTCAGTTGAGTTTCCGTATGTCGATTGCCATGTGGCTCATCACTTTCATACTTAATTCCAATGATTATCATACCAACTCTTTTAAACTAATTGTAGTAATATATTACCGATCCACATTTGACCGTGTCGAGGATATATATGACCACGTTTTGCAGGTGTGTGTACGGTGTACGTTTACCCTTCAAAGAAGTGTTCAAACTAGCACTACTTGAGCTTGCCGGTTGCCACCATCCGAATGGTTGATCAAAAGCTTCTTCCAACGTGTCAAAGAAACAAATATTTTCTTACCACAATTAAAGTTTTTCTATATAAAAAAAAAATGGTTGCTTTACTACAGCCAAAAAAATCAACCCGAATTAATCATTTGTCCTCATTTGAAAAACTCAAAGATCCTCTTCATGCGTAACACGCCTTTCATTTGTAATATTCACCGATTTGACTAAGTCAATTTTTTTTATTGTGTGAGGATAAAAATATCTTATAATGTGAAAATAAGAATGGATTTAGATCTTTTCAATGTTTTATTATTTTTTATTTTTAGAAATATAAAAATACAAATTTTACTTTATTACTTTTTTTATATTATATTTATTTTTTTAAATTCATCCATACATTTCTTAGAAAATCCATTTCCAATATAATGAAGGTATATTATTCTTTTTTCTCACTTTAAACTCTTCAACAACAACAACTTTTAATGCTATCTACACCTTATGTTTATTTACTTTTTAATTGATATAATTAAATAGTTTAGTGGCGAGCACAGTAAGAAATTTTACCTGCTTAACAAATCAATTTTTTTTCTCCCAAAAAAAAAAAACAGTAAAATGGAGAGAGGGAGGGAGATCCACGTGAAATGAAAGTACCTGCATGATGGAGGAAGAGAAGGCCACTTTTCTGGGTTTCTAAGTGAAGCAGGCATGTAGTGGAGGAAGAAGTAATCACTCCAATCCAAAATGGCACCTTTCTTCACGCCCAAACGGCTTCCATATCCCTCGTAAGTGCTCGGCGAATTCGCATACTCTTCCTTCATCTCAATCGGCTGGTTGAAGAACTCGCGCCACACCTCCCTCGCGCTCCTCATCAGCTCATGGCTAACGCCATGGTTGACCACCTGAAGGAACCCGAATTCCCGGCACGCGTCCGAAACCTGCCGGAGAGTCTTCTCCCGGCGGCTCCGGTTGTCGCCGGACAGGTGCTGGAGATCAATGACCGGGATATTGACATTGTCCTTGGGTTTAGTAGGATTTTGGTTTTGGTTAGTTTGAGAAATGACATGGGTGGTGATGGCAGGCCTCAGGGATTTTGGCTTGACATAGCGTTCTGGGATTGTTCTTATTCCACTTTCAGCCAAAGCTTGGACTCTGATAACTGGCTCCGGCCATGCTTGGCATTCCATCATTGTTTCTGCGTTGGTTTCTCAGAGAGAAATTAAACTGAGAAACAGAAAAGCAAAAACAGATAGAAGAGTGGGTTTGTGCGTATGATAGTGGGAGAGGTAGTGAGAAAGAGCTGTATATATAGAGCATTGGAGGGGAGGATATGTTTCGGCGCCGTGAGGAACTTGATGTTCTCTCGTAGCAATTATATTCTAAATTAAATTATATTAAATTAAATGTATTAGAGAAAGAAGCAATAAATGTCAAGTTGATGATCTAAAACAGAGAACTATGTAGTGGCTCAATGACGAGGCTGTGTGCCTTCGGCTGAGCTTTTGATTTTGTTGCAGATGAAAAAGAGAGATTCCATGTATTTCTATGCACTCTTCTAGGTCGGAATTACCCAAAGAAGAAAACCAGAATCATCCACGTACCTTCTTCCCTTTATTGTTGCAGTTACACTTAAAAATATAATTTTTCTTGGTGGGAAGTCAGTGGTTTAATGCGGGACGTGACTTAGCACGTCATACAATGTTAAATTTAGAATATCAAAGAAAGAAAAATGATGTATTTTTTGTGCTTGCTACGGTACTTCGAGGGTTTCAAATCCGGGGTAACGTAGCATAATGCAAGTCATTGAATGACATTACCAGATTACTAAGAATTTTGGTAATCTCATCCAATTGTCCAAAATGCACCATATCACCCCGGGTTTGAAATTCCCCGGGATACCGTAGAATTGACCTGTATTTTTATATCGTTTCAAGAGCCTTATTATCTCTTATGTTTTATAATTTAAATTTAAAATCATATACATATATATTAATTAAGTGGATTGTTATTTTTATTATTATTTTTTTAAAAAAAATCTCTAACCGAAGATTAAATGACGACACATTGATAAAGATGTGGCACGAAAAAATTATCTATTTTAAAAAAACAAATATAACATATATCAGTTTTACTATTTTCACGATATATATCCGCAGCTTTCTCTTTTATATCTTATCATTTAATAGAGGAATTTTATTATAAATTCAATGCTCTCTATTAAATTATTTAATTATCTTATATTATTTTTAAATGTGAATTAAGATTTGTAGTAGAAGTATGCAGGGGGGTTCGTGAGACTAACATGATTGTAAGTAGTGACCGATTTAAAGAATTGTTCGTGAGAACAATAGATATGAAGTCTTTTTTTTTTCCTCAGTATATATGAAAATTTTACATAAGTTTTGAGGTTATTACTTATAACTAACAGTATACGCGTAAAATAACTTATGAGGACAATAACTCTTAATAATATTAGTCTCTTCATTTCTGTCTTACTTAAGAATAAGAGATTTTTCTATCAAATAAAGCAGTTTGTAGGGCGTCTATGTGGCCAATTCAGATCAGACCAAAATTCGTACGAATTAAATTTATTTAAGTTTATTTTTTATGGGTCCATTAGGATATGACCTGATTCATTTATAAAACAACCGGGTCAATTTGCGGAGTCAATTTTTTATTTTTATATTTTATTATTTAATATATTTATTATTTTATTTTTATATTTTATTATTTATTTTTTATTTTGATAATTAAATTGTACTTTATATTGAATTGTGGTATAAAAATAATTAATAAGTTATCTTTTTTCTAAATATAAATATGATTTAAACTATAAAATATAAAAAAATCCAAACTGATTTAGGCTTGTGAATCGATCCAAACATGTTTAAATTCAATCCATTTAATTCGCGGTTCGTTCGTTTAGACTTTTTTAACATACCTAATTTATTTTAGTTTGATTAGCATGCGGACCATAGCTCCGTCAAGTGCCCTGTGTTCTATGGCTATGCTATGCATTTAATTCATGTTTAAATTGGATGTGAAGTTTTTACAATCTTTAATAAAATGTATGAAAATTCAAAATAGATTAATTTTTTATGAGAATGTTCAAATAAAATTATAGATAATTACAAGAGTTATTTTTGAGGTTGGATTATAAAATAAAACCATCAATTTCTTAAATAGAGCACATATAACTTGTTAACAAGGTTGGGAATTGATGCAAACAAATTCAAAGACCATCTAATCACGTAGAAAAGAAATTGATAAATAGTTATCATGCATGCATCCTCCGCAAGACTTTTGAGAAATTTTTGAAAGGTTGTACAAATATAACACACGCCTTTAAATAGAAAAAAGATAATTATTAATTTCATTATTTTTTTAATTTTATGAAACTTATATATATTAAAAATATAAATTTATAATTTCATAATTTGAAAAATTAATTATTAATCTTTATTTATTGTATGGGATTAAAAATGAATATTAAAATTGAGCACACAACAAGTTTTCTCGCTACTTTTAAAATTCGCAGGCTAAATTTTATAAAGTATCTGTTTTTATTATTAAATTATTATTTTTTACTTTATGTTTTGCTTTATTTTATGTATTTATTTTATAATTTAAAAAAAATACATCGGTAAAAACACTCAATTGATAAGTCCAGTTCCACGTACTAAAGCTAACCTCAGCCGAAATATGAGTAGTCAATCCAGGATTCGCATCCTCTTCGATTTTTTTTTTCCTGTCAATTTATTATTAACTTTAGAGAAATCAAAACATAAATGTTACTTTGAGATTCATTGCCTCCTTTTTATTAAAACTCATAATTTTAAATAAAAATAATTATATTTACTTCTTTCTAAAATGTATTTGGTACATTTTTAAAGAAATACATCAAATCCAAATCTGTCGTATATGATTCGGAGGATTTATTCCCAATTTCCCATGCGGTGAGTTTGTTCTTTGACTTTCAATGGGAGCATCGAATCTGAAATATTTGAATGACAGTCGCCGATCAGTTAATACTCATTATCTTAGGAAAAAACATATATTCTTGTTCTCATAATTAAATCAATAATGTTATTGGCCAAATGATAAGAGATCAAACTTAATTTATTGTTACATTATTAGTAAATAAAAAATGTCATTAAAAATAATAATTAAAATTTTTTTATTAATTTTTATTTATACAACAACACATGATTTTGTTACAGTACAATGTTAATTTATATTAAAAACTTATTAAATTTAAATCTATTTTATAGTAGTGTATAATTATGATTTATAATTTTTGTAACGCGTCAGTTTTTCGATAACTCTGTACAAATATTATTTTTATAACTAAGGTGATAAGTGTTAAGACACATGCATATAAAATTTTCTGCCGCACAAAAAAGGGAAAAACATTTTAATTTTTTTATGAAATATTATTATGTCATTAAAGATTCTAGTAAATAAAATAAAATTATTACAATGCTTCTTATATGTTTATAAATATTGCAAATTCCAGTTCCACTGAATGTTGCCGTAAATCTACGTTCAGATTGGTGTTAATACGGTTTCTCTGTATGCACTCAGTAATTCAATCATTTCTATTATTATAAAAAATATATATAATAAAAGAGTTTTATAATTTTAGAAAATTTAGTATGTTTATCATCAAGTCTCCAATTGTAATTTAAAATTTATATCCGTTATTTAATATAATTACTATGAAAATAAAAAATATTCCATCTAAGGATAATAAGATATTTTCTCTATTTCATTTTATTTATTATTTTAGGAAGAATTTTTGTTTTGTCATTTTACAAAATTAAAAATACATTTATTATTTTCTCAAAATCTGTCCCAATTATTGTTCTAACAGATGTTGAACAACTTTTATATCATTTGTCTTTTAGTAATAGATGAATATGTATATCATTACTTTTTTTATTTAAATTAAGATTATTGCATTGAAAGGCTTTGCTTCAAGTAATTTCTAATATTCTTTACAACTTTCATACATTTTTTTTACATTTAACATTTAATTTTGGATTCTTACATATATATATAATTAAACCATTCCTACCTTAAAAAAATTGGGACTATTGTTTCTTTAATTCTTATATATTTGACCGTTGATAAAAAAGTAAGAAAGTAATTACCTCCCGTTTAATAATTGTTCGATTTAATTGAAATTGTATTCATATATTTATAAATTTGCTGATAAATTTAATTCAAAATGAATTATTTTGTTTTATTTTTTTACGTTATAAACTACGGGTTAGCTCTTCTTCCTAGTAGAATCTGCGTCCCCCTGATTAAGTAAACAATGGATATTAATTTTGCAATAAATTTAAAGTATGATGGATTTCACACCAATGCATGTCAAACATAACATGACATGCTAAACAAGTGGCAGAGAAGCGACATGCATGCTAACAAGTGTAACAGTGATGGTACCATGACCTTATATATGATAACGAGTCATCATACATCGATGCATGTGAAGGTGGATCCGACGCCAATGCATGCAGTCGCACCATGCATGCCAACAAGTGGCAAAAGACAGTGCCATACTTGCCAACGACCGTATAATATCATAGACATTCGTGCACATTTACTATTATAAATTCTTGCTCTATTCAATAAATAAAAAGTCAAACCGTAATTTTTGTGAGACTGACAAATAAACGTATAGATAGACGTTAATTGCATTTATCGAACGAGCGCAAGTTACGTGTTCTCTCGATCTTCTTTTTGATCCGTGAGTTGTGATATATATATTAGAATTATTTCTAGAATAACTATTTTGTGGATTTATGCATGAATACTATAGGTCTTTTGATTAAATTTAAATAAGTAATTATATTATTATTGGATCCGATTTTAATCATTAAAATTGTATAAATATTTTATTTTACGAATTTTTATTTTTGAATCTTAATATGATCCATTAAAAGAGAACTCAAATTTTAACAAAATCCAAAACTTTTAATATATATAAAGGGATGATTCATAATTATAGAATATATCAAACCTCTTATCAAGAATATCATATTGATCAATTCGTATTAGATATAAAATAATGAATGCGATTTTATAATTAATTTTTAAATTTTTAATATAATTTTTTTTTTAACAATGGTATCAGAACCGATTTCTTTCATATTGCATGACTATGAATTTGTGCAAGATTCAATTTGATTTTCCCTCTATACACGAATTCGATCCGTTGGATGAAAGTCCCAACGTTATATCCTGATTTCATGAAATTTTGATGGGGTTAGCGTTGTTAAATATGATTCTGAGACCACGGCACTCATGCGAGAATTGATGTGAAATTTGGCTCTCACAATCAGACAATAATATATGGACTGAATCAATGCATCTCTTACTGAATCTACTATGCCGCTTAAGAAGAGATTTCATGTCGGTTTCAATGCCAATCAAATCTCCGTGATGTTAAAAAAAAGTTATTATAATATAGGAAAAAATTCAAAGTAGAACTAAATACTTATAAAATAAAACTAATCAAGCTCCAACTGCAGGATGATATATTAAAATTATCCATATTATTCATATTAATCAATTATTCATATTAAAATTATCAAAAGGTCTGGCATAATACTATTCATTTTTAAAATAATAATTTAAATCAGTCCTAATTGTTATATTTCTTTCAATATATCAAGTACTAAATTTTAAATTAGCTTATGATGAAATATTTTTGAACCAATAAAAAAATTATAACATTAAAAAAGGATGAAAACCTTCAAATTTTACTTTGATAATGAGAATCATGACAATCTTCTTATACTTCTTCAAATTTTCTTTTAAATTAGATTGCCTTGAGCTTATTTTTGAAAATATTAGTATGGTTCAAAACTTTAAATTATATATACACACACTCGCACATACGTCTATATGTATGTATATATGTTTCTTGGTTCATTATGTAACCAAGTCACCTCAAGAATATGAAATAGAGTTGACAAAGTATAAGTTTAATGGCGGCCTCTCTCATCAATTTGTGTGCATATTATATGCATATTTGATGAGGTTATAAGTGAATGAAACATTTGAGTGTTTGACCAAGTATTTTATCATCTATGGCTTATGATATAAATTGTCTTATATGTGATCTATTTTGTATATTGCATTTTATAATTGTATTAGGAGCAATTTATATGAATTAAGGTTATCAATTTTATGGGCTTTTTTATCTCTCTTATTGTCAAGTGTGCTCCCAAATTTTGGGACAATTTATGTTACAACCCTTCTTTAATTGTTTTAGTGTTGGTTTGATGTTGGCTTATTTCACCACCACTTTAAACAAAATTCATCTTGACTTTTCGAGGATACCATTATTTATAGGCATATCGTTTAGCATTAGGGTTTGGGCTCTACTTTTGAAAGAAGAAAGATAAACCTCATTGTTTGGGACAAGATCACAAGATTAGTTAGAGAAGGAGGGTTAGGACTCCAAGAAACTCTTATAAAAAGTCTTACTTTTTTTACTAAATTAAATTAGAGATTCCTAAATGAAAGGATGAAACTTTGGGCTAACTATCTCTACCAAAAATATATCTCCCATAAATTAAAACCTAGGTCCATTGTTTCTCTCACTTGACAAGTGATAAGAAAGGCTAATTTATTCACTAGCATAGGCCTCAGATGACTTCTTCCTTAAGAAAAAATTATAAACTTTTGGATTAATAATTGGATTGGAATCAATCCCTTAAGGAATCAATTTATAGGTTCTCTTGAGTTGAGTGAAAGATTTTTTATTTTATTCTACAATTTGGAGGATGAAATGTTTCTACTCTTTCTAATCTTCTCAATGAAGAAGTGGTTCTCCCTATTCTTGCTATTCCTATAGACCCATCTTCCAATTGCAAGGATTCTCTTATATGGGGACCTTCCAAGAATGAAAATTTTAATTCAGCTAATACTTACTAGTTGATAGCTAATTTTCTTTCTTTGAATAGTAACCAAGAACTAGATAATCTCTTATAAATTTGGAATCACCCTGTGCCCCCCAAAAAAAATATTAATCTAGTTAAGTTTTCACAATAGTGTCCAAACCAAAGTCTTGCTTAAAAACAAAAGGATTAATACTAATCTCTATCACTATTTCTGCTCTCAATAAGAGGAAAATCAAGTTCATCTCTTTAGGGACTATATTATCATTAAGTTAGTATAACAGAAACTCAACATCCCTAAAGAAACCTCTCACATTTTTGTAACAAACTTTAAATTTTGGATTAAGGTTAATTGTTAATGCAAAATTAGAAATTTAAATATCAATCTTCCCTGAGGTCTTATTTTTTGCACAACCTTATGGTGTGTCTAGATCTATAGGAACAAAATTCTTCATGATCAACTTAGTTCATATCAAATTACTTTATCTATCAATAATCTCCCTTATCAATCCTTGCTAGAGCTACTAAAACCTTAGCTTTTCTTGGCCAACCTTCAATAGGAGGAATTAAATCATTTGTGCTTTCACTTGTGAAATGGAATACTCCTCAAGAAGGATGGTTCACTTTAAACACAGATGGATCCATTCAAGGCAACCTTAGTTTAGTTGGTGCAGGTGGTCTCCTAAGAAATCACATAAATACTTAGGTTAAAGGATTCTACAAAAGACTTGGTTACTTTTTTAGTCTTTTAGCTAAGTTGTCAGCTTTATTGGAAGGCCCTGAGCTTGCTATTTATTTAAAAATAACACATTTAACCATAAAGATGAATGTTTTGGTTGCTATTAACATGCTAAATAAAGAAACCTAAAGCAATAATTATATTAACCCTTTCTTGCATGAGTACAGGAACTTGATGAAAACAATTCCACATAAAGTTAGTCATCACATTTGCCATTAAGCAAATCGTTACGTTAATCAATTAGCTAATATAGATAGAAGAGAATAAGCCTCCCTTACCTTACTTCGTAACCCTCTTGAGTAAGATGCAAATAAGTTGAGCTATTCGTGAGTAATACGAGATCAATTCATAAAAAATTTAGTTTGAATTTAAATTTTAACGATTCAAACCTAAAGAAGTCAAGCTCGTTTATCAAATGAACCAAACTTGAGTTTTTTATTCCTCGACTCGAGTTATTCGCAAGTTTAAATGAACTAAGTATAAAATATATTTTTATTTTTTATATTTTATATAATATAAAGAAAAAAAATTTATTAAATTGCAATAAACTCATATAAGCTCATTTAGAGCCATTTAAGATTGAATATATCTTAAGCTTAAGATTAAGCTTGAATATGTAGACTTGATTAGAAATTTAGAGTAAGGAATTTAAAACTCATTTAAGTTCAAATAAGTTCAATTAAGCTCGAGTCCAAATTAAGCTCAAACTCAAGCTCAATATTTTTAGGCTCGGTAAGTTTGAACTCAAACTTGAGCTCATTTAATATTATTAAACTCGAGGTCGAACATATAGATGTTCAGTTCAACTCGACTTATTTGCATCCCTACTCTTGAGGGCATTATTTCTTTGCTTAGAGAAAATATATATTTAGTTTATTTTCCTAGGTTTTCCAAGCTCGAATATTTAGTTTTGAATAGAAATTTGGAGTAAGGAATTTAAGACTTGTTTACGTTTGAATAAGTTCGATTAAACTTGTGTTCGAATCAAGCTCAGGCTCAATGTTTTCAGGCTTACTGATTTTGAACTTGAACTTGAGCTCATTTTATATTATTGAACTTAAGTTCGAACATACAAATGTTCAGTTTAGTTCGGCTTATTTGCATCCTTACTCTTGAGAGCATTATTTCTCTGCTTAAAGAAGACATATCTTTAGTTTATTTTCCTAGGTTTTCTACTTATAATTTAAGTACTGGTTAATTTTGTATTTCTCCTTTGGAAAAAAAATCCTTCTAACATTAAATTTAAATATATCATTATTATTTTTATGATTTAATTCATTATATCTTTCTTTGTATGTCCTAGTATACAATTTTTTTTATATGTATTTAATTTCTATTTTGATGTTTTTGATAATTTTCCTTTAGGATAGTGCATGTGAACTCTTCAAGCTCTTTAACTTTAAATTGTTTAATCCAATTTTAGATATTGCTTGTGAGAATATAATTTTTTACATTTATATGATAATTTTGTCCAAAATTATTTGTGATATTTTTGTAATTGAAAACATATTTGAACTATATAAAGTATTGTGGAAATTAAATTATTAATTATGTATACATTATGGGCAAACAAAGAATTATAGATTTCTAACATATTTTTTTAATTTTGAAGTGATACAAAATTTATACAAAATTTTTGTGAAGAACTCAAAGTCAAATTGAGTTACATGAAGGTTACTAATGTTATGCAATGATGAGCAACAAAAATAATCAAAAAAATATATATGTAATTATTTTGAAAAGTGACTATGGAATGTTTAGCTCTAAAAGTGACATAAAAATCACTTTGTATTATTTAAATTAAAAGTTAATTGATGATAAAAGTGCAATTGATTAGTTTCATATTTTATATGATTGTAGGGTCACTTATCCTCATAAGGCAACAATTATAAATAGGTCTCATATGGTATTTAAAAGATTATAAAAGATTACAATCACATGTCTATATTGTGGTGCTACTATTACCTATTTTTCTCGATTGTATTAGAAAGAAAAGTAATAATTTTTATACTTATAGGAATTGGTTATGTGATCCTAATACTTTTACTATTTAGAGTTTGATAAGCTCAAATGCAATAATAAGGCCTTATCATATGTTGCATTAGTAGGAATGCTAAAATGTATTATATGTATCGCCACGCATTATATATAGCCATAATGCACGTACTTCAAGTACATATATGTGTTTTGGGTGTGTGTGTGTGTGTGTGTGTGTGTAAACCACAACCCAATAAATGTATAGGTTTAATTTAGCTTTATGATGAATAGGACTAGTAGGAGTATACATATATATGTGATGCTTATTAAAGGCATATATTAATGATGTTACCGTATTTGTTAAAAAGGTAGGTTATAACTTGGCATATAGAGACATTTGTACTCTGTCTCACTTATTGTGTTGAAATTATTAAATTTCGTTTTGCATCTTAAGTAAATGCTTGCAGCATAAATTTAAGGAATATAGTTAATCATATTTATCATTTATATATATCTCGATCAATCCATATCCACTTTCTATTTTAGTATATAAGATATATGTTTTGTGTAATAATTGATGTAATATCTAAATTTTTTTAGTTTTATTTTAATTAAATCCTTTTAATTTAAAATTTTTTTAAAAAATATTTATTTTAAATGACTATTCTATATATAAAATTCTCCTATTTAAATAAATTTTGAATAACTAAATTAACTATTTATATATGTAATTGTTTAAAATGTCATCTATTATATTTTATAATAAAATTTAAGATTCTCATATTTTTCCACGGAAGGTTATAGTTAAATTTATCCAATTAAGGTATTGTTTCAAAGTTAGTTCAAATGATCTTAGTATATTTCTTACAAACATGAAAAGAGATTATCTTAGGAGTGTAAGATTAAGATCAAGTGAAAGCAAGATTAATAGAGAAAATGGATGATTAAAATTTGATTCTAAAATAGTTGAAATTATTTAAGAAGTATCAGAACAAAACTCAAGGCTACTTTTATTTCTTTTTCCCCAACCTATCTCTTTTTCATTCTTAACCTCCATCTCTTTCTCCCTTTCATACCCTCTCTTTTAGCGCTTTCTCTCTTGTTGCCACCATTCTCCATTTGCTAGCCACTTCATGACATCATTCATCTGTTCCTACTCACATGCTTCTCTTCAACTAGCCATCCATTGGTGCAAGGAGAGTTATGATCTCCAACTCTACTACAACAAAGGAAAACTTCTTTTCCCATTCAATTTTTTAATAGCATCCACCCATTCATCGCTGATGGAACTCCAAGCAAACTCCTTAAGAAAATGTAAGCCATTTTATTGCATAATATTCTCACATTTTAGCTTGCAAGGGTGTGATTTGAAAAAATCCCTAACACTCATAATTTTTTATCATTTCTTGAAATATTGATAAAAGAATAAGAAAATTATTCTTTAGATCATTAAAGTGGGTAGATCGAGTTAAAATAAGGTTAACTAGTGAGAAAACTAATTAGAGTAATTTACTTATAATTATTTTTACAAATTAATGAGTAGGAAGGAAAAGGCAAAGATGAGCTTTTACAATTTAGAAATTACTTGAAGAAAAATAATGCCTCTAGATAAGTGTATATCCTACCCTAAAATTTTATTAAATTTGCTTACATTTTTCTTCTAATGTATGTGTGCATTTGTATTTAACTTATAAGTTCATGCATGTATGAAAACTCATAAATGTAGATATAAATCTCAATAAGAATGTGTACAAAGTATTATAATTATAATTATTTGTAGTTGTTTACCTTATTATCATGATTAACGATAAAATTGGTAGTTGCATTAAATCTCATTTGTAATATATTGTTAATTTCTTTTTTCGGCCATACAATAAAGGCACGACATTATTGATTGTGGATTATAATATTTTATAGTTATGTTGTATATATTTATTATTTGATGATGAATAAATGGTCTGTGGCTATGCATAAGAAGTGTGGATTTGCATATTGATATCATTGTCTTATCTGTGTTAAGAAAGTATTGATGAAATAAAACTATAAATTGTGATAAGATGCAAAAGATGCCATTAGGTATGATTGATAATTGAGATGAAGGGTTGGACATGATATTGTGATTAGTAGCACATCCACAAAATCATTTATGAATGAATAAAGGTGGCTTTAGAAGAATAAAGTTGGATTGTGAATGGATAAAATTGATTGAAAGTCATAAAGAAGTCTAAATTGCTTCCTTGATATATATATATATATATATATTATGTTACTATGAATGGTGATGGATATGTATAGGTGTTCCTAAGACTAATTTAGGAGTATCAATTGATCTATAAATTTTATTATCTAATAATTAATGCATGATATAAAATTTTGAAAGGATACAAAAAAATATGTCATTAATGATCCTTGTTTGTATTAGTGGAATCTTATACTTCTAGTTTATGGAAACTCACTTGGATGCCATTTTCCTTTGAATTTGTTGAAGTTTGGGTGTGAATGCAAGTAGAAGATTTTATATATGATTAAACTATTTGGTAATCAAGAATTCAATTGTGAACTTGCTAAAATTGCTTTGTTCACTAAATAAATTAGTTTCCTTAAATTATATAACATTAATTTTTGAAAGTTATATACTCACTGGGTTTATAAAATTTATTTTTTTATTTTATCTATAGCATTTTTATGTGTAACTCGAATTACCAAGTTGAGCTGCATTCATGGAAGTTTAAAGCATCTTGATTGAAGAATTTGTGAAGTGGTGTATAATCTATTATAGTGATGTATGGTAAATTGTATATGAAATCTATTTATTTTCATTAATTCCATTTTATGCAAATCATTTAAGTTACAAATCTGCATCTTAAGATAGGTGATCCTATTCAAGTGTTTGCAAATAAAGGAAACTTTATTCATGCATTTTCTTAAAGATTTATGTCATATTTTAGTTTCTTACAGAAATAAAGGTAGTTTTCTTGATCAAAGTCCATATGGCCAATTAATAAGGTTACTTGAAGTGATTAATGGACTCCACATCAATCATTGTCAAAGTGGCACATGACAAAGTTAATATTAGAACATAATCTAGGCTTTAATTGTGTATGGGCTAAAAATCTCTAGTTGTCAAATTCAAGTATACATATTAGGATCCATGATTGTATGATCGACAATCATGAATATAAGTATGATAAAATAAAATTTTGAAAGGCGCTTTTGGACTTCCATAAATCTCTATAAACTAAATTGATTTTATATTTTGTATTATACTAGATCTTTTTATAATTTATCTTTTTAAATAAATTATTGATTAAAATTAGGGAAAATAGCTATAATCCATTGCAAATGTGTGTGTGTGTGTGTGTGTGTATGTGTGTATATATATATATATACATAAATGTGATTGGGTGTTGGTAAATGAAATTATATGTTATTGACTAGTTTTCAGTGTTATTCACTTGAATGAATTAGATAATTCCTCTTTATCAAATGCATAATTGCTTGAAATTGTAAGGACTTAGATCGGATGATCGTAAGTGAGATACTACATATCATTTATAATAAACGAACTTTGTTGAAATTCACAATGTTTCAATCTTATTATTCTATAAATAAAATTCACAAAACAATGAACCTTTCTAGGATGAATGAGAGCTTAAGGCATGTATGCTGTTAGTTATAAACTTCCATATTTAGATGTGAATCATCATAAATAAAATAGGATATTTCTTTTTTATTCTAGGACTTGGTGATATAGGTTTGAAATGAAAGGCTTTTAGCTTTCTCTCTAGTACAAAAGTCTATTAATTTGAAATTGCTAGGAATCAAAATTATTATAGTATATATTTTTTGTAGATCATATGAGGTGATTAATATATAAATGATATAAGTGAGAATAATATGTGTGTACATAATCAATTAGGTGTTGTAACGGATGTTTGGTCACAATACGGGCCATGTGAATAGAATCATAATAGAGATGGTAATTATATTATGATTCTCCTTAAGAGAAGCATTAGTAATGATTTAGGTAATTAAGAATGGTGAGTGAATGTTATCCATGCAATCCTAAATAAGTAAATAACTTATTTAATTATAAATAATACTACTCTTTTATGCATGTATTATAGAATTTGGAATTATCAATCATGTATATAGGTAATTGCGTGTATATGTGTTTAATCTAAGAGATATCTACTATATATTATAGAGAATTTGGAATCATGATAATTACAATGGTCTGAATGCAGTTCTCTTGGAAAATTGACGGTAATTATACGAGTGCACATGGTTTATTAAGTTTCTAGTAAGGAATAAACACTTGATTTTAAAAAAGTAATACTAAAATCAAATTAAGCTTAATATGCAAGGAGTCATAGAATAATAGTTTTAGGAATTTATAGGAATGAATACATTATAATGATTTAACATAGATGATCATAAACTTATTTAATAATTTATTTGTTCAAAGCCAAGAATTTAAATAAATTGTGGTAATAGAATTGGTTAAGCGTAGGATGAGTTTAATAGATTAGTAGAAGTTATAGTTACTAGAATTAGGAAGATTAAAGTTTGATAAACCTTTTAGGGTGATTCCAAACTAGATTAAGTAGAATCATGTAAATCAGATATTCATGAGATAATATTCTAACTTTAATTATAAATAGATCTAAAAATTTGTTTGATTTAATCAAATGTCTTAAGATCATTCATAGACAAGTAAAATGTGTAAGAATGAATAAATTTATGATAGCTAGTAGAATTTATTGATAAAGTGGATAATATAAAATTTTATATATATATATATATATATATATATATATATATATATATATATATATATATATATATATAATGTGTAAATGAGATTTGATATGACCAGTGGAAAATGTTTAAATAACAAGATTAATTGGTAGAATCCTTGAATAAAGGTAAATTATTTGTAAGATTGATATCTATTTGTTTACTCTAATCAGGAATAAAAAGTAATTTATTAAAATTAATTAATTAATTTTGTAGAATTTTGAATTGATTATAGGAAATTTTCATGGGATTTTGATTATTTGATGATTAACTAATGAAACTTAAGCTTATTGCAAAACCTTTGTATTAATTAGAGGTCAAAAATTAATATTAGGATATGAGGAATAGTTTATATCATGAGTTCATTGTAAATCGTGTTCAGATTATGAGAATAGATGATGGTTGTATAATAAATTTTGAATTTGGAATTATATAAGTTGATATATAGAATAAAAATGACCAATAAAACAGAAAATTTGAGTTTAAAAAAAATCAGCAAAATTGAGTTAAGAATTATTTAATACAAAATTTGAAAAATTATAAATTCCTGTAAATTTTGCCGATAATAAATACATAAAAATTACTTTTATTATTTGAAGGTCTATCAAAAAAATTCTTAAAAAATTGTGTTTTATGTAGGACAAAATACAAATAATATCTTTAAAGTTAATTTGAAATCTTACGAATAATTCTGTAAGTTTTCAAAATTATAAAAATATTAAAAAAAATTTTAAAAGAATCATGAAAGATAGATGACATATTTATCATTCTCTTTATTTTTGTACCACAATAAAAATAAGGAAGAAATAAAAAAAACATATTTTGTCTTTTCAAACGCGGTCAAGGGGAACTCCAATAATAATATATACAAATTATCTATCTGCATTTGTAAATAAAACACATTAAAGATTCAATCTCATTATTAATAATTTTATTTAAAAAATAATTATAAAAATTAACTTAAATTCACGCTAAATTTTGTTATGAAGATTCAACTATAATTTAAATTCCATTTGTTATTATTTTTAACTAAAATTTTAATAATTTCTTAAGGGATTCCTTGTAAGAATTGAAATTTTAGAGATTATGTGACACTAATACTTATTTGACAATTTATATATATTTTTCCTTTTTGTATATTAATATTTGATGTTTAATATTTTTTAAAAAAATATTAAATTTGCTTATAAAACTTATCCAAATATACATATGAGTCAACATAATAATTAATTTTTTTTATAAATGAACTATTTTATAGTAATCCTTTATTTTTGCATTTCACCTCTCCTTTTTATGGTGAAAACCAAAAAGATAGTGTATGGACCAAAAAATATATTTTTAATATTGTCAAAGTATAACTTGATAATTTATTTATTTGATATTTTTATTTATTTTAAAATATAATTTGTTTTTTTAATACCCAACCGAGCGAAAAAAACTGAGAGGAACTTTTGCCGACATCAAGCATACACAACTTGTGAAACTTCATCCTTTGTTGTCACGTGGGAAACACTGGTCTTTGCGGTCCAGATGAGACGTGACCATGCGGAAGACACGATTTGCCCGTGACAATAATTTATTCCTTAATAAATATATTTTTATTGAACAAATTTAGTGGAGATTAATTTTCGCAAATAAAATTTATATAATTCACAAATATTTTAAAAATATTTACCATCCTAATAAGAAGCAAAATATTTGAGGAGTGGTTTGATTGATAAAAAAATCATATGAAAAATATAATTTATAAAGTAGAACTTTTTTTTGAAATATAAAAATTTATTTATCTATTCATTTCTTAACAAGTTGAACTTTTTGAATTTTTATAAGATAAAAATATAAAATTTTTCATACTAAATCTTCCTAATGAAAATTTTACATTTTATCTAATGGCTTAACATAAACTATGGTAGTATATTTTAAAAGAAGATTTCATTAAATTAATTTGAACTTTTATGCTAATCTAAAAAAAATGAAAATTATAATTTTTTATTTTTTTATTGTATGTATTTTAGGTAATTATCATAAATTTTGAAAGCAATATATAATATGTGAATCATATTAATTTTTATATATAATTTATTAAATTAATTTTAACTTTCATGATAAATTAAAAAATTATAAATTTACATAAATTATGATTAAAAAAGCGATATTAAAGAAAGAAATTAGGTGCATATGTTTTCATTTTTATGTTTTCATACACTATTTTTAAAAATTATTTTCTGAAAAATAATTTTCAAATCAAATAAAAATAAAAAATAAAAGATGATCAATGTTATAAATAAAGAAATATTTTATCGAATTATAAAATTGACATCAAGAATAAGAAAATACATTAAAAAATTTTAAAATTTATTTCCATTTTTTGTTTTTCTATTTTCTATTTTCATAGGTTTCCAAATAAATTTTTTTATTGTTAAAATAAAATTTTATTTTCAAAAATAATAAACAAATAAACATTTGGGTTTCTAATTTTTTGTACTACAGTTATAAAAGATAAAATAAATATTTTAATAGTATTTTTAAATGCTCAAAGTTAAATTTAATAAAATATATAAAATTAATTTTTTAGTGTGTCAATATCTTACTATCAATCAGATAATTTTAATCATTTTTTGAAAAATTTACAAATTGAAATTTTCAATTTTTTATGAAAGTTTGTTTTCTATCTAAGCCAAAATACTCTAAAAGTTTGGACCGATGAAAATGTGAGTTTTATACATCACTAAACTTTAAATATTTTACAAATAATTTAAGATATTTACTATCCTAATCAAGGAGCAAATTTTCTAAAAATCTGACCCATGAAAAAAATGCCAGTTTTATACACAACTGGACTTGCTTGCGCCTTGGTGTGAAAATTCTTTGAACTTACAAAATCGACTTAATACTGACCCATAAAATAAATTCTCAAACAGACAGAATTTCAAGAGTAACAAGAAGCTCTGATTCCTAATATTATGAAAGAATCAAATTACTTTAAAAAATTCTCTTGAGATGGAAGTTCAAATATGTTGTATATCAACTTTCGTCAAAAACTATTGCTTTAGGAGAATATTATTTATTTATATATTAATAAAAAATGACATATTATTTGTATTTGTGATTAAAAAAAGAAAAATATAAATTATTCTATTTAACTTTAACGTCATTGGATTTTACTGCTTTTTATTTTTAAAAATTTAAAAATTATCATTGTAAATTTCATAAAATTTGAAATTAACATCTCCCATCAATTTAATTTATCATTTTATCATATTACATGATGTTTTTATGATCTTTTTAAATAATAATTATAATATTATACTATAGTAGTATATCTTTTTTTTAGATAATTTTTATATTACATAATTAATAATAATTAAGTTAGATATATAGAATTTTAATTAGATAATAAAAATAAATTAAAAAATTATATGTAAAAAATAATGAAATAAACTAATATACCGTGACACTCTTATTCATGTTTAAAAATTTATTAAAAATGATATAATTTAATAAAATAAAAAAGTAAATTAACTAATTTTAAATTTTACATAATTTAAAGAGTTATTTTCAAATTTTTAAAATTAAAAGGTATAAAATCTAACTATCCTTAAATTGAAAGGAATAATTTATATATTTTTTAAAAAAATAATAACTAGAATTATAATAATAAAAAAATAAATTTCTCTTTGCTTCCAAACTCTTTATAACTTTGATATATTATTAATGTAATGATATATTAGGGATTATAAACACATCAACTTACAAGTCAAACTCATTTAGACCTAATCCGTATAAATTAACATTTTAAATAGATTTATTTTTATTAATACAATGGATTAACCCATGTAGGTCAAGCCTGTTTTGACTTAATTCGTATAAGCCAACATTGTAAACAAACTTATTTTTATCAGTACGAACCACATAAAAGCTCACAAAACTTATAAGTTTTGCTTTATAAACATACTTGATTCACAAGCTAACCCACGGTTTATATGAATTCAATCCACATGGCCGTACTTGTTTAGATTCGCTCTTTTGTGAGTTTATTTTTCATAGGTTCGATTCGTAAAGTATTCATAAGTCAATTTGTCAGGCTTGCAGCCCCTAAGCTTGTTTGTCATTCTTATAATATATCATCAAATTTAATTATTATATAATATATTAAAATTTACTAAAAAAATGAATCTGATTGATTGCACATCACTGTATGAAAAGGCAATTACTCACATCCACGTAGACATCCCATGTGCTTGTGTTTCGTGTCATTGGTCCAACGGAACTGAGTGATCCACCAATCTCAATACCGCAATTTAGGGGACCTTAAAGTGGCAACAACGACCCCCCAACTTATTCCAAGACGGCGAAACCCACTCGACCTAAATCACCAAAATTTCCACATTCTTCTTCAATTTTTTCTGTTTCAAACAAAGAATAGATAAATTATCCATGCATGTAAATCAAAGATGACTATAATTGTTTGGAAAGTATTTTTTTTAATTTTTATTCAATAAAAATATTATTTGAAAAAGTATGTCTCTGCTTTTATTTTCTTAATAGACACGTCTGTATTCAAGAGTCTCAATAATTGTTAGAACAAAAGTCAAACAGCGGGAAACTAATTAATTAAGTTATAATTTGATAGTTAAAAACGTTATGAACTTAAAAATTGATTTGTAACTCGTGAAAACTACAAAAAAATTTAAAAAATTAAGGATATGAATGAAATGAGTTTGAAATTTTTTTAACCATTACCAATAGAGGTTACCGGAAATATTCTTTTCCCATGATTTAAAAAATGTCTTCATGTTTTATTATTTTTCTACTATTATATTATCTTTAAATGTTAAAAATATTAAATAATAAAATTATAGATTAATAATAATTGTAAGTTTGTGATGGTTGTTAGTAGAATTTTATTATGATAATATATTCCCATATTGATACTTTTTTTTTTTTTTGAGAAATGAATCCCACATTGATGATTGATATTAATATTACATATACATATGCAAATCAATATTCTTTTTGGTAAACCGAAATATTATTAATTAAGTGCCTTTGCATATCTAAGGGCAGATAGCCCTATCACGTCAAAGTTTAAGTCCATAAGAGCTCCGCTAGGAGAACCGTTTGAAATAGAAACTTCATTACATAATTTAACCACAAAATCAGTCAACCTGTTGACTTCTTTATCAATATGCTTGATATCAGAAACACCCACGGCAGCCACTAACTCTCAAGAGTGCTAGCAAAAATAGAAGAAGGGTTATCAAACTTAAAAGCAATAAATTCAATATTAATCACTCGAAAATATTTTAATGTTTTGTTTGGATTTAAAAATTAAAGTTAGAAAATTTAATTATAAAAAATCTAATTTTTATAAATTAAAATATTTTATATGATAGTAATTAAATAGACTTTATGAATTATTTAAATATTTTAAAAAAATAATTTAAATTATTAAATTTGATATTTTAAATTCAATCAAAATAAGTGTAATTTATAAATTTTATATTTATTCTTGAAATACTATATTAACTATCATTTTTCATTCATGAGAATTAAATTAAGTTATCATTTTTTAAATATAAGACTTCAAGATTCCTTGTATTTTCTAAATATTTTATCTAAATAAAATAGAAGTGCATTTGAAGGATTAAAATTGATTCTAAAATTTGAATCTATTAAATTCAAATTATTTAAATTGAAAGTTAGGAAATTATTTAATTAAAAATTTTATATGAATCTCTTCTGATTGAAGCATGCCAAGCTCTAATAATTATTATGTTTGAGTGGGTTGAATAAGGGATACCGGTTTTGGATATATGAGAGAGAAAAAAGGCGAAATCTCCATTCCTCCCTTTCCTCGAAGGTTTGCTTCTTCACACTATACATGCCATGTTGCATCTAAACGTGATTGATTATATTCATTTTTCTTCTTCGGCGACATCAATAACATATAGTGGGAAATCCAACTGGAGCCAATTTTTTATGAAATGTCACTTAGAATAATAGAAGCCAGATAGCAATAAATGACATGGTGGGAAAGAAAGTGAAATTGAAACATACCCTTCAATTCTAGGAAATTATTGGTACTACATGAATTCACTAGCTGTTTTATTTGTGTGCGTGTTAAGAAAAGTATTGCATTTTCAAATAAATAAATAAATATCATATAATTGAAGTAATTAGAAAATTAGAATAATAAATAATACACAAATATTTTAATATAAAAGAATTTTAAACCCGAGAAAAAAAATCGGGTGAGAAGGAATCTATTATAAGTCATAATTGTTGTATAATACATGTACAAATGTGTTTTGAAATATTTTTGTGTTTTTATTTTTAGAAATTATTCTCAAAAATATTTTTAAAAATGATTCCTTTGTTTTTAAAATTATTTTTGGATCAAAAACAAAAAATAGAAGATGGAAAATGTTGCAAAAAAAATATTTCACTTAATTACAAAACTAATATTTAGAAAAAAAATAAGTTTAAAAAATATCTAAAAGTCATTTCTATTTTTTTATTTTTAAAATACACATTTATAGTTTTTAAAAATAAATTCTCAAATAAGTTTTTTTTTAAATAAAAATAATAGAAAACTATTTTTAAAAATAGTAAATAAGGAGAACTTATAACCCTACAATTCTTTAACCAATATCCATACATCTTTCTTAAACCTCTCTAAGGATTCCTACATAATCTGTATAGAAATTTATACCACATCTCTCTCAAATCTCAAATATTAGTAAACACAAATATTTACAAATTATAAAAACTTGCTTGATCATAAATTTCAATTCTACTCTAATATAAAAAATTAACTTAAATAGAAAAATAACCCATAATAAAAAATAAACACTAATCGATAGTATTTAAAATTTCCAACCTATTTCAATAAAGCATATATAAAAATTAAATAAATTTTAATAAATTATATTATGGTACTACTTTCTGGATCTCTTTTTAAATAAGTACTAGCATTTATCTTTTTTTAAATAAATATCATTTTTATGAATTATTATTATATTTTCCAAAATATCATTTTCTTAACTATGAGAATGCAATCATGAAGTAGGAACTTTGAAAAGGTATAACTCTATGATTAGTAAATCAATTTTTACAAATGACCACTCATTTTCTTTATTTTCTTATGATATTTTAATAAAAAATAAGAAAATTTGATTTTGATAGGGTCCACCTAATAAAAATTATGTAAATTGAGTTTAAAACTTTGAATGATCATAACTTTACATTCGATCATCTGATTTGAGCAAATTTTGTATCGATTTTATATAACTTTTCAAGATCTATGCACCTATAAAATACCTTTGGCATTTTGCCCATTCTGGCTAACAAAAAAAGACTTTTTTCAATTACTATTCTCAATTTTTCTTCATTTTCTTGTTGTTTTGCCAACTTTGACCTTGTTTTTCTTAATTCAAATTCATTCAAATCCCACATTGAACTCTTGCTCTTTAACCAAAATATGTAGATTAAACTTAAAACTTTAAATAATTATAACTTTACATTTGATTATCAAATTGAGATAAATTTTATATTGATTTCATATAATTTTTTTGAGATTTACGCACTTACAAAAAGTCAAAGGCATTTTATTTGCTCTGGCTAACTAAGAAGGCTTTTTTGAAATTTTTTTTTCATTTCCTTGTCATTTTACCAAATTCAACCTCATTTTTCTCAATTCGAATTCATTTGAATCCCACGTTGAACTTTTACTCCTTAATTCTTTTGATGTCCAATAGTGCCATAACTTCCTTAATAATAAAATTACTAAAAAATAATATATTACTATTTAGTATCCGTACAATAATATCAATTAAAATTTAAAATAAATAATAAATTAAGTCTCATTAATAATTAAACTGTCAAAAAGTAGTATGTTATATCAACTGAAAATCTAAAATAATCAGATGAATATATTCTTATTAAATAATAATATCAACTAAAAATTTAAAATAACAAGATAAATATATTCTTATTAAAAACAAAAATCCTAAAGAACAACATGTTCTTTAGCATTAAGAATAACTTTCTTAACAACAAAACTACTAAAGAACACATGTTACTATTTAATATTTGGATAGTAACATTAATTAAAAATCTAAAATAAATGAATAAATTAAGTATCACTAACAATCAAACTACCAAAAGAATAACCTATTACTATTTAATTACAAAATAGTAACATCAACAAAAAAATCTAAAATAATCAAGCAAATGTATTCTTATTAATAATAAAAATGCCAAAGAATAACATATTATTATTTATAAATCAAACAATAACATGTTACTATTAGTATTCAAATAGTAATATTAACGAAAAATTAAAATAAATAAATAAATTAAATCTTATTACTATTTGGTCTCTGCCAGATAGTAACATTATTCGAAAATTTCAAATAAATCGATAAATCAAGTTTTATTAACAATCAAACTACCACAGATGAGCATTTTACTGTTTGGTCTTGAAATAATAATATGTTACTATTTCATCTCCAAATAGTAACATCAACCACAAATCCTAAATAAATGAATAAATTAAGTCTCATTAATAACTAAATTGTTAAAGAAAAGTATATTACTCTTTAGTCTCCTAATAGTAACATCAATCAAAAACTTCTAATAAATGGATAAATCAAATCTCATTAATAATCAAATTGTTAAAGAAGAGTATATTACTATTTAGTCTCTAAACAGTAACATCAACTATAAACTCTAAATAAATGGATAAATTAAGACTTATTAATAATTAAACTATTAAAGAATAACATATTATTATTTGATCTCCAGATAATAATATGTTACTATTTAGTTTCTAAAAAATAACATCTATTAAAAATCTAAATAAATGGATAAATTATATCTTATTAACAATCAAACTGTCAAAGAATAGCATGTTACTATTTAGTCTCAAAATAGTAACATTAACAAAAAATTCTAAATAAATTAATTAATTAAATTTAATTAACAATCAAACTACTAAAAAATAGTATGTTACTGTTTGGTCTCCGAATGGTAACATCGAGTAAAATCTAAAATAAATAGATAAATTAAATCTCATTAATAATAAAATTATCAAAGAAGAGTATGTTACTATTTAATTTTCAAATAGTAATATCGATAAAAAAACTCTAAATAAATAGATACATCAAGTCTCATTAATAATTAAACTGTTAAAAAAGAGTATGTTACTGTTTGATTTCCAGACAGTAATATTGATTAAAAATTATAAATAAATAAATAAATAAATTAAGTCTCATTAATAATTAATCTGTCAAAGAATAATATGTTATTATTTAGTATCCAAATAATAACATCAATCAAAAATTCAAAATAAATGAATAAATGAATTTTTTCCTTGTGTTTATCTACATTTTCTTTTTCCCAAAAAATAACTTTATTATTTGAATTGTTAATATAACAATAATTCATTTAAGATAATTATTTTTTAAAAAGAGAGACAAGAGAAGAGATTATTTTTACAATTCTGTGTAAGGTTATGTGCCTTCAAATTTTTATTTTAACTAAAAATTTATTTTAATCCTTAAAAATTAAATTTTATTAATTTTATTTTTAATTAAAATTACATATTAATTTAATTTTTATAAATTAAAAATTCTCTAATTTTAATTCTTGCAAGTTTTTAATCTTTTATTTTTAATTTTTATAAAATTAAAAATTCTGCAATTTTAACATGACATAAAAGAGGTTTATATTTTGTTACTTTTATTCTTCTTGAGACATGCTATAAATATGTCATTTTATCTTCTAAGTTTTGTGATAAATTATTATTTACAGATAGATTTAAATGAAATAAAGTAAATTTAAGGTACTTTATTGCAATAAATTATAACAAACGATACCAACTTGATTTTTTTTCCTAATAAATTTTAAATTTTTAACACCTTAATATTAATTTAAATTTAACATATTTAAATCTCATATCATTAAAATACATTAAGTAACTTATGAATTAGCTTTTAATAATTAGTCATTGACAATTCAAAACTTGAATATTTTATATTTAAAATATTAATTAAATTAATTTATATAATAGATTTAATATACCATTTATTCCTTTTTATATGTAATTTTACAGATTTTTTTCTTTATATCTTCCATTTTAAATTACTAAAAATAATTTATTTTATCTTAAATTTGTTATTATCTCTAATAAATGTTTAAACACATTACACTTTAGTAAAATGAAAATTAGTAAAATATAACCTTTTTTTGTATAAATATGATTTTCACCTCATTGAAATATAAATTAAAGGATTTGGTGCTCTATTATAAAATAATTGATTTTGACCTATAACATAAATTAGCTTAATTTGGGCACTTTCATTATATTCATGTCTTATCACTCAAGTTGTAAATGAATTAAGTTATTTGTGAGTAATCTAAGTTCGACTTGTAAAATACATGATTCATATTCGAATTAAACAAATTTGGGCTTAAATAAATTAAACTCATACAATTGTTAAGCTAAGCTCGGACATCAAAATATAAATTTCATGATGTTTTGAACTTAAATGACTCTAAACAAACCTTTATATATATATTTTATTTATTATATCATTTATAATTTTATTAAATTATCAATTCATTTAATTACTTATTATTTTTATATTATAAAAAATATTATTATTTTTTATTTTACAAAACATGAATGAAGCCATAAAAGCTATACCTCCAAACTTAGACCCAAATATTTATATTTGAGTTGCTTGAAAATGTTAAAAAAATTCTAATGATAAATTTTATGCTTATATAATTATTGCTTATATAGTTATTATGTAATGTTTAAATATTATGATTTGACTATTTTTACATATATTTATTGAATTAGAATGAGATTTATTTTTATAGTATCATTTATTTATATAAGAAACTATCTTATATCTTTTATTATTATTTATAAAAAAATCATATAATATATCAAAACTCATTTAGACTTGATTAAGCTCATTTAATAGTCGAGGTTAAGTTCAAACTCAAGTTTTAACATGCTTAATTTTGTCAAACTAAACTTTCAACAAATAAAAACTCATATTGGCTTAGCTAGTTTACAAACACTTATCACTAATAAAAAAGCTATCATAGAGAAGGAGTGTGCAATAGTTCAATCCGGTTGAATTCAATTTAAATTTTCACTACCCATTTCTAATCAAATTGTAATTGATGAGATCTACAATTGACTATTTCATTATACTAAATCACATTAAATAAAATTGTGCAGTTTGAAATGGTTTATAATAATTTATTTTGGGTGGAATATTATTTTTTAATTTCATTTTTTTATGCTATATATAGTATGCACTAAGTATTTTCATTTCCTATCACATTTAATTTAATTACATTTATGTAATTATCATCGTTACCATTCATTCAAGTCACATAACATTTACAAATTCTAATTTTTTGAATGATTTGCCACTTTGCATTGAAGATTTTCATAACATTAACCACAACATTAATGTTATACCTTCTTTAAATTATAGTAAATTAGAAAAAAAATTTATGAGGAGAACTACTTAAGATAATTGGTAAATTCATTTTAATTTAGAATTTTACATATAAAATATGAAATAAAATAAAATTAATAAAATTGAGATCATGAGAATATGAATTTGGTGAAAAATTGATAATAAAATTTATTAGAATAATAAAATATAAAGTTTTAAATTGATATAAGTAAATGTAGAGTATGGAAGAGGTGTGGGAGTATTTTTTTAAAAATGCCCTTGAGGCTCTAACTTACAATTTCAACCCCTAAGCCCCTAATCTCTCTTATCTCTCTTCATCTTTCAATTTCTCCAAGTTCTTTCTATACTCTTTCCCACCATTTTACCAATTAAGCAAGGCAATTCTTCTTAATTTATTCATCTAATCAAGGTTAGAATATTACTTTCACTAAAAATCCTTCGTATTTCTTCTTGGTTGATGAAGAAATTTAACATTAATTAGTTTTGTTAGGAATTCTAAACCTTAACTCTAGAACCCTTGAATTTTAATGTGATTAGGATTGAAAGATCTTCATACTAACTTCCTAATACACTCCTCCATACAAAGAGTGGATAATCCAGTTAAATTCATGAATTTATGATTATCTGATAATATTGATGAAATATTAGTAATTTTATGATTTTTTTTAAATATGTTTTATTTGATAGGGTAGATGTAATAACTGATAAAAAAAAGGGTGATATAAGATGTGAAATAGGTGTCTAAATGATTTTATTAAAGTTTAGTGCATAATAAGTGTCTTAAAAGGACATCCATGGTTAGCTAAACAGTGAAATTTTTGAACAAGAAATTAATTTTCATGTGTGAATTAAGTATACAATTGATTCTCACTATCCAAAGATAAATCTAGGCATAAGAATTAAGTATACAATTAATTTTTCTTGTGCAAACGCAAGTTCATGATAGGTGAATCCATTGTACAATCGATTCACTACACCTTAAAATATTATGCCGACTTAAAAGGGTAGAACTCTTTAGTCTTATGCCCATTTTAGGTGCATCATCTATCGTTGGAAAGATAATTTAGTCTAATTTTAAATAGAATTAGTTCCAAATCAATATATATATATATATATATATATATATATATATATATATATAGTACTAAAATAGTAGATAAAGGTCAAAAATTCAAGATTTCAAAAAATAAAAATTTTATATGTATTTTAAAAAAAGCACAGCATCTTTAAATCTTAACCGTTTTAGGTGAATGAACAATATATGAAAAGCTAATTGAGTTTTCTTTTATATGAAATAAGTTTTATGAAGTAATAAATTTATAATTTTTGAATCACTTATCAAATGTCATTCAAAAGTCATAAGTAAGGTAACCATATAGTATACCATACTCAACCTATGTTATGTTTTCATGATTTGCAATAGTCCAATATAAGGTATTTAATCTCCAAATGTTAAAGATGAAGTAGTTTATAACTATTTATACGATAAGTGCATAACGAGGTAATCATAAAATCACTAATATTAGTATTTATAAATTATTCTTATAAATTACGAAGTAGAAAAAAATAAAAGTGAAATACTTAAGGATCTTGGAGTGATTAAACATTTTCATATGAGTGTATATTTATCTTTAAATACTATTTTCTTTAAGTTGAAATTTCTTAATTATTTTTACATAAAGATTAGATATACAAATAGTTATAATTTTTTAAGCATACAGTTGGACTACTCTGTACTTATAAATATTGGAAGTGTGACTATAATTGTCTCTCATTATGATTAATGTTGTATTTTTTAATGCTGCTTCTAGTGCACCTGTGCTAATTAATAATTATCTCTTTGTGAATAATGTGGTGAAGGTTGGTGTGTCCTAGAAGCCAATCATAGAGATGATTATAATAAATGTACAATATATTATGTTTTATTTCAGGTAATTAAATTATTATTTTTTGTTTCATATTTATCACTCTGCATAATTTATAACTTAATATAATAATTATTCTTGAAATAGTTTTACTATTCCTAAATGCCCTTAGTCAAGTATTATTGTGAAATGGATAGTAATAATACATCGAGACTAGTATGTATAGTGATTAATAATTATAAATCATGGATATGTGATATCAAGTCAATACATTGGTACATTGTTAGTTAACAAATGTGCTGGATTGACGCGCAATGAGAAAACTACATGAATTATCATGTGTCATTAGTTATTCTCATGTGACCACTACGCACGTAGTTCTTTGACTTGAAGTCACTACAATTTCCTACATGATGAGTCACACATTTTGATGTCATCCTGTATCATCTTTAATCGGGATGTGTTGATTGGGTGTGTCATGAATTATGCAGAGGGATGTGAGTGATGTAGATGAAAATTTTATTCCTATTACATAATAGGATTGATATCCTTAGGCTCCTTGATTGAGTGAAATTAAGAAATGCATGACCATGCTCAAATGGATCGATATGAGATATTGACCATTTGCTTAAGTTAGTTTACTTAATATTAAGAAATATAAATATAACATAAATGAGGATGATGCATTCGATACCTCTAGTTTGATTTGGATATCATTACAAAATGGACTATGTTGCAAAGTATTGTTTATATATTAAGTGGATATTGAGTCACATATAATTTTTACTACTTGGGTGGCAGTGATACATTGTTAGATGCTGCTTACTATCTATGGTAGACAAGTGGGCCATTACCAACATAATAAAAACTTACAAGATCACACAAAAATAGTAAGAATGAGACAATAATTAATTGGGCTTTAATTGGACTAAAATCTAATTAATTGGACTTATTTTCGTGTATATATATTATTAATAAGATAATAATATTTTTTCACGTAATACACATATAATATTATATGATATTATTTGATATTAAAGTAATATCAAATAATTACATTATTAGATATTAGATAATTATATTATGAGATAATACTATTATCTAATATTAGATAGTTAATAAATAAGTCATATCTCTCCTCAATCTCTCTATGATAAGGATAAGGTAATAATTGTTAAGTGTGATTAGGATTCTTTTGAAACATTATCCTAGTAGGACTAGGATTGTGATATACTTTAGTTCTATAGAAGGAACTTGAAGGCAACACTTTCAAAAATGCACATAAGCTTCCATTAAACCCTAAATCATTCAAAAAACGCCCAATCCAAATCCTAGTGAAAGAAACGTATCCTAGCAGATTCGTGGAGGGTGAAAAGTCCTTGTTCACTCCGTGTGAATATCGTAAAGATGTTGTACCTTCCGGCCGACATTTGATTCATCCGCTCTCTCAAGTTTTTAGTTCAGAAAGGAATATGAGCACATAAAAAATAAAATCTTAATCATTGATTTATGCCCTTTTACATGAATTCAAGATAGAATTTGGATCAAAATTTTAAATTTTGCTGCATAGAGATGATCTAAAACCTAACAATGAAAGCATCATATTAGCTGTTGCTTGAATATTATATAAGTACACCTTAATGGAGTTTTGTGGTTATGTTTGTATTGAGATGGGAATATGCTCAAGATGATGATGCTATGAATGAGAATGAATGGTAATGATGAACTATTACTTTATGCTATAATAAAGTTGAGATCATTATCCAATAAAGTGCAAAATTCATGTAATTTACACACGCACACACATACACACATATAGATGATGATATGAGTCATCTTGTGCTACTATTATGCAAATGGTTTAGGATGGAGCTTGAATTAGGAACTAAATATATAAATTCATAAAATGATGTGAATAGAATATTTTTATAGCAAAATATTTTAATATTTCAATTATCTTATGTTGGATTTAGAGAAAATCCTATTTTATTATCTTATTCTAGTTACTTGACATAGAACTAATAAAATAAGGATTTAATGCTCTAGAATGTTAGACTAACATATCTAGAGTATTCCTATATCATAAAAATATAATAGTTTCAGCTTTCAAAGTTTAATTCCAACAAATCCTTAAAATGTGATATTTAATTTCTTTAAAATAAGGTTGAAATTGTTAGAAACTAAGAGTATAGTTTTATAATATAATATGATTTGGACTTTCTTAAAGTATAAAGCTCTGATATTTTAATTATTTTATACGTGACCTAAAAGTCCTCATTTAAATAAATTTTTAATTTTTTATGATGATTTTGAAAATATAAGAAAATGATAATATAGGATAGTAGAGTGGTATGAACAGAATCTGTTAGGAGCATTATATTTTAATATTTTACTCGTATAAGCTCGATTAAAAAAAATCACTATGTAAGGGTATATTTTATTTTAAAGTTAACATTAGGAAAAAAAGTAAGTTAATGACTTAGAGTATTATTATGTTATGATTTGAACTTGAAATAAGAATGTTTGGAAATAGGATAAATAATGCTCATATGTTTATAATTTATCATTATAAATGGTGAAATAGGAAGGGAATGAAAGATAATTATAGATATCTTAAAGCATCTAAGAGTGCAAAGATGTCATTAGGTTAGTATGTATTATTCCTAAATAAATCCTCTAATGCTATTTTGTTTAAATGACATGTTTATAATCCTACTTATAAATGATATAGATCATATATACATCCATTCATAAATTCTTAAAAGTATAATTATATATTATGGAGTATTTTTAAATTACACTTATGGCCATGCATAAGTGACATAGAAATGATGCCTATGATAAAATAGTGATTAATGATTTTGAATGAATGTTAATTGACCATGCTTAGAAAATATAGTAATATTATTATTAACCATTGCTAAATTATGATTGGATTGTAATGATAAATGATATAATTATGTGTGATTAGAATTACATCGTTATATGTATGATAGAAATGTGTTAGATAATGTAGTACAAACCATTCTATGATATGGATGAATGTTTATGGCCATGTAAGAGGGCATAGTGATACTAACATATGTTATTATATACATTGAAATTAAATTATGATTGTGCTCCATAGAGCTTAAGCTCTAGTATTTAAATTGCATTATAAATTATGCCATAAGTAGCATTTGAGATAAAAAATGTGATAAGGATGATGTTATGAATATCGGATAGAAAATTTTTAATGATATATTTTTAAAAGGTATAAGATAGACCCTAGAGAAATAAAGATGAAAAATTTGTTAAGAGTTTAAAGATAATCTAGGAATTAAAAGGCAAATGTATGTATATTGTTATTAATTGTAAATTGTGTTATAACATTAACATCTACTTGTCTTTGAATACATGTATTTGATGTGATTGTGATGACATGGTTATAAATGAGCCTTATTGGCTACTTGGAAATTTGATGATTTCCCGAAATGACTTATGTGTAGAATTGTAATTGTATTGTGTAAATTAAATAGTTGAGACTATTATGAATTGTAATGTAAAATAAGAAATTTGATTTGTGTGCAAGAATATGTGTCAACCTAAGAATTGATATCGCATGTTATAAAATCCAAAGATTTAGTCTGCTATTGTATCTCTTTTCTAGTCTAATTCAAATTAACATTTGAAATGTTTTATGCAATTGATTTTAAGCATGATTATCGTAGATATATGCTCACTGAATTTTTATAATTCATTTCTTTTTATTTTTAATATTTTCATATTGAAATAAATATATTTAAACTTTATTACATTTATGGAGAATCAAAAGTTAGGAAATTAATAGTTGGAATAGAAGATTAAGTCATCTATATAAATAGACATAATGGATTATATATTGAGTATGTGCTTCATGTTATTGTTAAATCTATAAAAATTTATAATGAAAATTAAGTCACTACAAAAATTAGAAGATTTTCAATAGGTAAAATCAGTAAAAATAATATTAATGCAAGTGAAAATCAAATTGTAAGAATCCAAGCTAGTCACAACTGAATTTGGGTTGTGAGAATTAAATATATTTATATATATTCAAAAATTAAATAGTACATAATACTTGATATAATATATTTTTAGTTTATTATAGATTGCAAAGTATAAGAGCATAATCGACCGACATCAACTGGTATATTAAAAACTATTTCAAACCAAATAAATCAACTTAAACCAATAGAAGTTGAAATAATTTGATCGATTTTAGTCAATTATTGTAATTTTGTACATCTCTACATTGGGTCAAGCGAAATATTTTTATCCAATATGGCAATGGTTTGCACTGATAATGAATGAGTTGGGTTGGGCACATCTAGTTGAATTCGGACCCACCCTTTCAAGTTTGTTAGAAATTCGGCTGATGTCATTAATGATTCGACAAGATTCAATTAGGAGTATTCTGAACTCATTTTGAATAATAAAAATATAATTGTAGAATTTTTTTAGTTAAAATTATTAGTGATATAATTGACTAGCTATAGAATATATAATTTAAAAAATTTTAATATAATAACCAAAAGGGATTTGAGATGTATTAAATATTTATTCATCAAATCTAAACCCAAATCATTAAATAGTAAATATAATTTAGATATAACCCTTTATCAGATAAAATCTATTAAATTACATACATACACATATATATACACACACACACACACACACATATATATATATATATATATATATATATATATATATAAGAATTGTTAACATTTATATTTATATGTGAAGATTAGCGACCTTCACTCTTTTATTTGAATAAAAAATTATATTATTAATTTAATAATAATAAAATAATAATAATAAGGTATAGCTAATTTGCCATCATCATTTATTATTTCAATTAATGAGAGTATTTATTATGGAGATAAGAAAGAATGAGTAAAATAAATTTAAATATTTTAAATTAATATATTTCATTTAAAATTACTTAAATAATCTTTATTATTTTATTATTTTTAAATTAATAATATATTTTTATCCAAATAAAAAATAGAGGCTGCTAATATCCATATATAATTGTAAGGATTAGTAATCCCATCTATATACATGCTATTTTTTTTTTCTTCCTTAAATTCATTTCTATTGTGTATAATTAAGAAAATAATAATCTCTCAATATATAACATTTATGTAAGAAGATAATTATATAACATTACTGATATAGTAATGTATTGGTACACTATCATATATGATTATTAATTTGTCATTAATAGCATATTATATTTGATTTTGAGAAAAAAGTAACGTGATATGCCATCAAATTTAGTAATGTATCATAAATTCACTCTTAATGTAAATTCACTCTTAATGTAAATAAAGGTATAAAAGTATACCATGTAATATATTTTAAAGACTGAATATTTATTTTGATCCTCATAAAATAAAATTTTCAATAATTCCATTCATAATTAAAGTTAGTATCAATTTAGTTTTTAAAAATTAACTTCATCTCAAAATTTAATCCCTCTATCATCAAAAAATTTAATTGCCAAACTGAGTGAAACTATTAGCTCTTTTATAATTGTTAGATACTGACTTGACTCTAATGATAGAATCAATTTGCTCACTTAAGATATCAACTTTAACTTAAATATCATTTCATAGATCGAATAAATTTGCTATGAAGCTTTGCTCACTATAATTTTTATTTTTTTAATTTTTTTGGCTTTAAAGCCAAAATTAAAAAATAAAGATACAAAATCATGCAGATTTCATATTTTTTACAAATAAAATAAAATAAAATTTATTGCACAGAGAGCATAGTTTTAACTATGCAAATTATGTAAGTGAACACAATAATTATAGGTAGATACAATAACATATTATAAATAGATAGATGACTAAACACTTATTTTAATTCTTATAAGATGAAACTTTTATTAATTTTATTTCTCACTAAAAATTAATATTAATTTAATCACTGAAAATTAATTTCATTTCAAAATTTAGCCCCTTAATCGTTAGTGTTAAGCCAGCATTTAACTATTATATAAAAAGCTAACGATATCAACTTAGTTTAACTGTTAAATTTTTTTATTCTCTAATAATGATGAAGGGATCTGATCAATTTTTAATAAAAATTATAATTATCAAGAGTTTTGCAAAATAAAATAAATATTTAGTTAAAAGAAAAAAGTTATATACTTCATCTGACTTCACGTCGGGCTTTCTATTGAGCAATTGAACAGGAGTTAATTGGAAAAAAATGTATTTCAAATATATATATAGAGGGCCCATTAATATTCTAAGAGACGAAAATTGTGTTTACACTTTTTTTTTTCTAGTAAATAAGACTATCCAATTGTACTCCTAGAATATAAATGGATTTACCTTAAATCCTTAGGGTGTGAGTTTGCTACACCTGATAGGAATTCTAAAGTGCCCCTAGGAGTTTGGTACTCGAGGTGGTGTGGCAAAATACAGGCCATTGGATGAGTTTGCTAAGTCAATGCTAAGATTTTTGTAATCTCATCCAGTGGCTTGTATTTTGTCACACCACCCCGAGCACCAAACCCCTAGGGGTACCATAGCAAACACCTATAATAGAATAATAATATTCTCTTGAAGGTTTTTATAACTATAAAAATAATTAAATTATTAGCTATAAGCATCCAAAAATGAGAGTCAAACTCTGAATACAGAAAAAAAAATACAAAAATTTCGCGAACATCAAATATATTTGACCATATATTGTTGATGCATTTTATCCTACTCTAACAGAATAAATTTATCCTGCTATTGTAGACTGCATATCATCGAATAAGATGAAGGAAATCTTTTCTTTTCATTCCATCCTTAAAACGCTGGTCACACGTATGCATTTTCAGAAAAATCAAGTAATTTAATCATACTATACCTACCATTTCCTTTCACCCCCCCCCCCCCAATTTCTCACAAAATTAAACACACACAACTTCTCATTTTACTTCCATTAAAAAAAAAGAGTTACAGTCCATAATGGAAAAAAGACCGAAAATTTCTCACAACCATTAAAAGAAAAAATCAGTGTACTTCCAATCAAACAAAAACCAAAAGTGAAAAAAAAATCAAGACTCCCACAACCAAATCAAAATATCGAGGAATTAGTTGATTAAAACAAGGTAATTTTATTGGTACAAATATATTTTAATATCATCCATTTTACGTAAATAATAACACCCAGCGAATATATAGTTTTATAACATTATTTTCATATAAAATCATGTATAAGATACTAAATAGTATTAAATCTTATTATTTTATAATCTTATCTCATAAGATGATATTATTTTTATGTTAATTTATTTGATATTATTTTATATTATCACACGAACAACTTCTTAAAATATATAACTGACTTAACAATAAAGAGAGGAGTAACTTAAAATAGAAAATGGAGTGTATAAATTTATCTTAATTGACAATCATGATCGTTGTGATTAAAGGTACACATGAATAGTTGAATTGTTAGAAATTTTCTCAATATGAGCTTCTGCTAATTATTTTTGTTTGTAAAAAACAGATTGAATTAAAGAAACTAGCAAAGCCCAAATTTATTATTTTGATCTATATAGTTGGGCCTAAATTTTTCTCTGTTTAAATAAATATAAGTGTGGTATAAAAGTGTAAAGATGGATAAATAAAATGGATTCCTTAATGAGAAGGTTTAGAATAAATTACAGTGGGTCGGATCCCCTCTCCCATCCAAATACCCTAATTTAAATACAACTAAAGAGGGTGGTTTGTCCCATTGATAGCTACCATTCAAAACAACTAGTAAAGAGGAAAAGCACCTAGTTACATCTGGAGTTCTCTTATTGCAAAAATAAGGATTCTCCAAGATCCAATAATGGCTTCCAATACCTATACATTTTTAATCTAAATTATACAATTATATTTAATAATATTTCATGTGATTGTATTTTAGTTCCTAATTTAGGATTTAAAATAATCATCATGAATCACTCTCAACCAACTGATCGTATTTGATGTCAATTGATTAAGAACAATGAAATTATGCTACTCAATTGAAAGTACTTTATTTTTTTGTGCAAATTTTGATTTTTGGTTAAAAACGGTTGTAGAAGCATTAAGCGCCATAATCCAGCTTGATCGAAACTTTGAATATTTTTGAATGGATAATCATATTTTATATTTTATTGATATATTCCCATACTTATGATTTAATATTTGATAGATTTTTGTTGTAACTGCATTCAATAGAGTGTAAAAACTTGTTTTTAGGGCAATTTTTATAATCAAATTATTTTGTATTATGACTTGTTAGAGTTGCTATATTTCTCCAACTGTTCGAACTATTGATAACCGACTGTATCGACTAATTTCAGTTAAGATGTAAGTTTTAGTTGGTTTTAATTTATTTTTAAAAATGCATCAATTAGCAACGATTTATGAAGGCCTTAGTTGTGACGACTGCAACAAGCTTTCGAATTGACTTGTAATACAAATTTCCATTGCCTCTAATTTTCAGAGAGCGCAACATTCGGGTTCGGGAGATTCCATCGGAGTATAGTGTATCCCACTCAGTTAATTGTTAGGGGGAATAGAGTACCCCTCATTTTCCTTATATATATATATATAAGCTATTTCATATTTCCTACAACATTTATCCCTATCAAAAAAATGGAAACGGAATTATGTGTTTTTCCATCCGTTTCATTTTAATGGCAGTGAATAAAATTAAAGAAAAATATTAGAGGTACTGTAAATAGGACACAAAATTGAGTTCTAATTTTTCATATTTATTGAATTGAATTTTATAAAATTTTCTAACCATCATGTATTTAATAACAACTCTTGATTTTTCATTCAGAACTCAATTTTTGAATTTTATTTTTTATGCATATAGTATTATTAGAAATTAAAAATATTTTTTTTACTAGTCTTCATTTTAAGGAAGAGAGAAAATATGAACATACATGGGATATCGTAAAAAATGTTTAAATTTTATTTTTTATAATGATAGGAGTAATAATATACTTAACGCATACCAGCAAAGTCTTGGATTTGAATTTAATACACTGTTATAAAATATTGATGTCCAAATGTTTGAATGTTAGGAATCAACTGACGTTTAATCAAATATCATTATATATTTATTATTAATGTTGATTTTAAAATTATCATAAAATACAATAATAATGTTAATTCTTTATTAAAAATAATTGATGCCATTTTTTAACATATCATTTTGGGAAATCATATTAATTATCATTTATTATCAAATAATCAATGTTTAATTTTAGTAACTCCTCATAGATTTATTTTCATAACCAACGTATTATGTCTCACCCAAACAAATCCATCCCTCAATTTTTTACTCTTTTGTCCTAATTTTAACCTCACCCTTTTTTTCTTTACTCTCTCATTCTCCCTATTTTCTTATTATTTCTAACCAAACATAGAAACTAATATCTCCAATAGGTTTAGAGAATTTTAATATAAATGATTTTAAAGAAAATTTTGACTAACAAAATATTATTAATAATGAAAGGTTGTATACAATATCCTGATTGGAGATAGGTATTTCACTAAATTTATTTTTTATAATAATGAAAGTAATAATCTATTTAAGATAGTTGATTTGACTTTAATACAATGTTATAAAGTCCTAGATTTGACTTTAATATACTGTTAGAAAATAGTTTATCGACATTGAATATTTGAAAGATTTAATGTTAGAATTGAATAACGTTTAATCGAGTATTGTTATATATCTATTTTTAATAGTAATTTTAAATACTATCATAAAATATAATAATAATGTTGATTCTTTATAAAAAAAAACTAACTCTGCCTTTTAATGTATCATGGGAAACAATATTAATTGTCACTTATGTTCAAATGACTAATGTTTAATTTTAGTAATTCCATATTGGTTTATTTTCATAACTAACAAGTTATGTCTCACCCACACAAATGCCATTCCCTAATTTCTTATTCCTTTATCTTGAATTTTGACTTTATCCTTTTTTCCCTTACCCCCTTACTCTCCCAATTTCCCCAATATTCTTAATAAAATATAGAAGCCAATATCTCCTATGATTCTAGAGATTTCTAATTTAAATAATTTTAAATAAAAAATTTAATAATAAAATATTAAAAATAATAAAAAGTTATATATAAAACCCCAACTAAAGATAAGTATTTTGGTAAATCTATTTCAATACCTATTACTTAATATATAAGGTTTGTACTCTCTAAAAAAGCTTCTTGAATACAATACTTGCAAATACAATGAGTTTTCATGAAAAATTATTATATAATATTATACATCTTCATATGAATAAATAGTATATTATACAATAGAATGCTTAAAAAATGAATGACATCAAAATTTTTTATTTGTACAAATTTGTAAAGTTACATTAAAATAATAAGCAATAAAATAAGATCAATTAAGAAACTAAAAATTAAACTGTTAGAACAAACACAAAATCCAATGAATGTTGAACCTCACATATTTAGCTGAAAACTAGTTAAGTTTCAGTCCTACAAAATAATAAGTGAGAAAGAACATAAAATAAAAAAAAATTATATTAAGTTTGGAAAAAAAGTATATCTTATTAGATAAAAAATCATTTTAAGGTTAGAAGAGATTTGGAGTGAAAGTTAAAAATGATGTTATGTTTTACTCATTTTATTTTCAACTAGAACCATAACTTAAATTTTTCATTTTCAATTCAAGCATTGGGGCTAAGTTTCCATGTTGGTTGGTTAGTATAAGAAATCAATGTCTAAAACTAAGTATTAAATGTTGATTTTGGGACAATAACATCATCTTTAATACAATAATTGTTGGTGTGTGTCCTAAGAGTCAATCATATAATTGATTCCAATATTACACAATATATTAAGTTTCATTTTAGCAATATAATTATTATATTTAATTTTATTTTATTTAGCGTAAATTATAACTTAAATATAATAATTATCCTTGGAATAGCTTTGCTATTCCTAAAATGCCCCTAGTCAAATATTATTATGAAAAGAATAATAATAATACATTGAGACTAGCATGTATAGTGACTGATAATTACGAATCATGGATATCTGATATCAAATCAATATATGAGTACATTATTAGTGAACAATGTACTGGACTAATCCATTATAAGAATACTACATGGATAAACATGTCATTAACTATTCTCATATGACCACAAATGTATATAATCCTTTGACTTGAAGTTACTATGATTTCCTAGATGAGGAGTTGCTCACTTTGATATCGTTCTATGTCACCTTTAATCAGGATGACAAGTAGGGCGTTGATTGGGCGTTACATGGCCATGCTCAATTGGATAAATATGTAATATTGATAATTTGTTTTAAGTCTACTCAGTATCAAGAAATATAAATTGAACATTAACGAGGATGACACACTTCATGTCTCTAGTTCGATTTGGATATTGTTATAAAAGAGATTATAATATAAAGCATTGATCACATATTAGGTTGATGTCGAATCACAGACATTCTTACTACTTAAGTGGCAGTGATGTATTGCTAGATACCGCTCACTATCTGTGGCTCAAAGATGAGTCATTGTCAACGTAATAAGAACCTACAGGATCATACAAAAGGAGTAGGAATGAGACAATAATTAATTGAATTTTAATTGGACTAAAATCAAATTAATTGGACTTATTTTTGTGCATATATATTATTATTAAGATAATAATATATTTTTTCATGTAATATATATATAATATTATGTGATATTATTTGATATTAAAATAATATCAGATAATTATATTATGAGATAATACAATTATCTAATATTAGATAATTAATAGATAAGTCCTATCTCTCTTCACTCTCTCTAGGATAAGGATAAGATAGTAATTATTTAATGTAATTAGGATTTTTTGAAGCATTATCCTAATATGACTAGAATTGTAACATGCCTTAATTCTATAAAAGGAACTTGAAGGCAACACTTTGATGCACACACATAAGCTTCAAGAAAATCCTAAATCACTCAGAAAATGCCCAATCCTAATCCTAGTGAGAAAGACGAATCCTAACAGTTTTGTGGAGGGAAGAAGTCATTGTTCACTTTGTGTGGATATCGTAGAAACGCTATACGTCCCGACCGACATTTAATTCTTCTTGGTCTCTCAAAGATTCGGTCAAAAAAAATATGAGTACAAATAAGGTAAAACTTTAATACTAATTTATGCCATTTTGCATGGATCCTAGGTAGGAATTGGATTGAAAATTTTAAAATTCCATTGCGTATGTTAATCCAAATCCTAGCAATAACATTATCCTATTAAATAATGTTTAATGTCAATTCCTATGGAAAAATTAATGTCATAATAAATGAATATCTTTTTTAAAAAATATATTTCTTTTCTTTTTGTTTAGATAACTTTTTTCATAACCATCCCTAAACAATCCTAAAATTATTCTAAAGGGCTAGATACAGCAAACATATATAATAGAATAAAACTGATTCAATTATATATATTATATACATTATAATTTAAAATTTACATATACATCACACATACATACACATCAAAACCAAAATCCAAAATATAATTTATATACATCACACACACACACACACACACACACACACACACACACATATATATATATGAGCAATAGGAAACATATATTAAGTTAAAATTTTGTAAACACCAATATTATTTTATGAATTAATCTATTTTATTTTTAATTTAACTTACTCTTAGTGAAATTGGTAATAGTAAAAATCATTTTTACAATACAGCATTTTTGTTATGCAATTAAATAGAAAAGCAACAAATTGAATGTAAATAAAACAAATGAGAAAGGAGACAATTCATTACAAAAATACATTCTTCTACTTTATTTTCCATATTAACATTAGCATATTCAACTAAAAATCTATTATTTACACTAAATAATAGATTTTTCATTTACAATAAACATACAAGATGCCCTTACACAAATGAAAAGAAAAAGTAAGCATCTTCTGCTCAAAATTCCTTCATATTGCTTGAAGGTTTTTAAGTTGAAAGGTGCACATAATTGTAAATTGATGTTAAATTATAGTAAGAAAAAATAATATAACTAGCTTTGCAATGAACTTAAACTCAAGTCTTTCAACGTAAGAATAATCATACTACTTCTTTTCACTATAATTTTTTATTAATTTGCACATCTTTATATGTTCTCGTAATGCTTCTTGAGATGAAACCTAAATGTTGTAATTTACAATAAACAAAAGAGATGACTTTCAAAAGTGCAAATAGTTAGAAATTAATGATAAATTATAATGAGAATTCTTGTGTTTATGGCTGAAATACAGGTATAACTTCCTAAAAGAAACTTTAATCAATTTCATAACTTTTTAATAACACTATTTTTTAGAATATATCAATAAAGAAGGTTTTTTGAGTTAAATGGTGTAGATTATAGTATTAACATTACTTAGACTAATGAAAAAATTTATAAATCTTTTAAAGTTCTTTCCAACGACTTGCACTAACACTTTTAACAATGAACACATGGATTTTGCAAAGGCATTTGGAAGGATTCTTATATGAAATCTTTCTAAATGTTTCATAGAATTTCTATGTTTATAACCAAAGTGAGAGTACAAATCCATGTAAGAAATTCTAAAAGATCCTTGAACTTTTCAAATAGCATTGGTAATACTAAATACTAAGATTTACACCCCCAACTAAGAAATTTTTTTTATGGAAGGAGAATTATCTTGATAGATCACTGACTTATTTCAAATAAGCAAAGAGAGACCTATTTATAAGTTAAATGCAAATCATTAAATATTACTTTTTAATTTAAAATTAACATCATAAGTTTGATTATATGTACAATTGTGATGCCTTAAGATGTCAATCAAATATTAAAATGATGCGTAAGCTATTGATAAACTATCATGATGATTGAAATAAACTTAAACAACGGTGACCATAAACAAAATAACATTGTAAATTCCTTGCTTTCATAAATGATGTTCATTTGTCTTCAATTCCATTCATTTAAACTTCTCATAAATACCATTCATTTAGTCATTTTTAGTACATTTATTTAGACTTCTTCATAAATATTATTCATTTAAAGGTTTTCAATTTTGAAGGAAATGTCATCATATTAAATGTTGGTTAATCTAAAACTGACGTTTTCTTATTTATCATCACCTTAATAGAAACTTTTTTATTATCTTCATATTTCTATTATGTAAACAATCAAACATATAAGCATCTTTAACCAATACCTTAACATTATGAATTATTTTCATATAAATTTTGTAATAAATCTAAATAGAAATTACAAATATAAAAAAAGGTTATCTTTGAACCAATTTAATATAAAAAGTTATATTTATTTCAATATGTCTTCCCTTTGTTAATATATATAATTCAAATGCAATATAGAATTTTTAATGTATAAACAACCTTCATATGAGTAAAGAGAAATAATTTTGTAAATTTATATAATTTTAAATGTTATTACTTTAGTAATAATGAAAATACAAACTTATGAGTAAAAAGAAATAATATCTACAAACTTATACATAGTAACTACACTAAATCATCAACAAATAAAAATTACATATCTACAAAAATACATAAAATAACATTAAAATCATTATGGATAAAAATCTTCATCAACAATGTAAACTCCAATTTGTTACTCAAATTTCTTTATTTTATATACTCTAGTGATATGAAAATGAAATGAAAGTATAAAAGAATCGCTATGTATCAAATTATTATCCATTAACTCTTTTATTCCAATTTTTACTCTATTTCAATCAAGAAAGTATAGAATAGGAGAATTGAATATTATGTTTCTTCAATTCCACACTCTCTTGATGAAAGTGGAGTGAAAGAACAATAAAAACAACATGTATTAGAATCATCATACCCAATGCAAATTTTAGTTTGTTACTTATTTTTCTCCTCTTTAATGACAAGAGTATATTAAATACTTTAGTAATGAAAACGATCGATTGCTATATAGATATTGATAGAATATTGGAAAATGAGATATCAAGAATATTTCATATAGAAAGAGAGAGTTGGAGTAAAGATTTATGAAAAAGAATAATGAACATTAGTTATTAAATAAAACTAACATCTTAAGCATTTGTGATTTCCAATGTGACATTTAAAATGCTTTTTATATGATGGTTATTAGCCAAAACCAATATCCTATACATCTATGATTTCTAATGTAACTTTTGAAATGCCACTTACATGTTAATTATTTTGTAACCAACATAATAAGTTTCCCACCATTAACATAGATATCGGTGATATTCTTATATGTTATTTTAAATTTTGATATAATTTCAAATTTTAACAATATCAGAATAAATACTAATGATAGTGTAAACTAACATCTATTGATTATTGTAAGTTAGCTATTCTCTAGTAGTGATAATATCACACTCTCCAATAAGAAGATTAGGTTCCTTTAAAATAGAAGATGTACTCTAAAAGATAGAATATGATATCATAACTTTTAATAAGAAAAATAAAAAATTTAGAATCTAATAAATATTAATAAATTAAAAAAATTAAATTTGTAACTATAAAGTTTCCTATTTTTTCTATTAAAAATTGTAATAGTTTATTTTATTACTAAAATACATCTTACATTTAGAGTTAAAATCCTAGCCAAAAATATGAGTGTGCAAGAAAACTTAGTTTTTAATTAGCATTATACATAAAAAAATAACAATGTTATATGCATTAAAAATGAGATTCAAATTTAATTTTAAAATGTAAATTAAAATATTCATAATTTAATTTCAGATCTTATTTTGACTACCTATAACATTTTTGCATAAAAAATTATCCATTGCAAACATAATAAAATATTGTCATCTATAGGCCCAAATAACATATGATATTACCTGAAAATTTTACCCTTTTTCATATCTTAAAGTTGATCGCAAGACTGTGCATATATTTATTAAATAATTTAATGATTCCTACCACTAAAAAAATTTTCAAAACATAAATACATATAAGATAATTCTATGATACTTAAACTAAAAGTATAGATATTTATATCTCAACTAACAACAATCATAATTATTTACTACTTGTACAATTTCGTATGGCTTACACTATTAATTACTTAAATAAAATAAAATTTTATTTTTACCTCACTTACTTTTTATATTTTGTAATCACACATATTAACATATTGGATGTAATATTTTTTCTTTTTTTGTTTTCTATAAATAGTTTACACAATTTTTTTCTTTTTCTTAGTTTATATTTTGCCAAACATCGGTTAGATTGTTAAGAATGAAATTATTTAATAATATTAATATTAGAATTTCATATGTTCTATTATTAATGAAAAATTTTATGTAAAAAGTGTCGTGTTATTGAAAGAAAGTTAGCATGATCATAAATTGTTATTTTTAGTAAAAATAATGTAATAATTTTTAATAATGTTAGAATATATGATAAATAATAATGTAAAATTATTTTCTTTATAACATCAATAAATCAATTAAAATTTTGAAAACTGAAAAATTGATTTTCTTGATAAATTTTTTTTATTTTAACATGTTAAAACAATGTAATAAAAATTTGTACTATCACTTATCATGTTATTGAAAATAGCTACAATTTCTCTACATTTAATAAAATTTTTAGTTTTTCTTATTTTTGTAATGATTTAACTTCTTGTTTATTAATAACATTTAAAATATATTATATGGTTCATGTAAATTTTTATAAAATAAGCTTAGAAATTAACTAAAATATAAGGCAAAAAAAAAGAAATAAGAGCATGATTTCACAGTATTCAATATGATATCTGAAACTTAATTGAGAAGCCATTAACAATGACTAACAATATAAAATTTTATAAAATAAATTAAGATTATACTCTATTTAAAATAATTATTAAAAAGTAATTTTTTTTGCATGAACCATTCGGTATCCGATAGGCCACATTGGACCTCCGACTAATCCGGATTCAAGCTGAAACTTAATTGACATGCCATTGACAAGCCATTAACAATGACTAACAATATAAAATTTTATAAAATAAATTAAGATTATACTCTATTTAAAATAATTATTAAAAATTAATTTTTTTTTCATGGACCATTCGGTATTTAGTAGGCCACATTGGACCTCTGACTAATTCGGATTCAAGCTGGGAGGACCCAATATGGGGGTAAAACTCTCTCAGCGACAGTTTATTCCATTCACAAGACTCAAATTCGAGACCTTACTTAAGGGGACCAAACTCCTACCACTTGAACCAACTATCGTTAGTTTATTAAAAAGTACTTTTATTATAATATATGACATTATATAATATTTGCTTGATTAAATTTATTTTTTATTAAATTTAAATTTGATTAAAAATTTTGTATTTATGTTTTTGGACTATTAAGTCCATCATAGAAGAACTTGTTTAGTAAATGAATAAGTTTGAAATTAAATAAAAATTAGAATAAGGTTAAACCATGTCTCATTAATCATCCCATTACTATCAACAAATTATGAAGATATATATAATTATTTTATTTCAATCTAATTAATATTAATTAATATATTTACAATTAATTTTATATATTGATAATATATTTCAAAAATAAATCATTTATGTTAATATAACATAATAATTACATGATTATTCATGATTATATAATAAAATATAAAATGGGCATCAATTTTAATGTTTATAGAAGTTAATTAAATTTTTGGATTAATTTTTTATTTATTAAATAAAGCTCAAATTATATGATAAAGAATTAAGTTAAATAGCTTTTATTGAGATAAAAATAAAAACTTCTAATTCTTATTAAAAATATAATAAAAATAAAAAATTCTAATTATAAAATTTTAAAAATAATAATTATCATATTTAAAATTAATAATTAATTATTATATTTACTCTAAATATAATTTACCTTTTTTTATTTTTTTGAAAAGAAATGAGGTTCAGGAAAGGTTCATGTATGAAAAATATAATCCAAGACTTCTTTACTAAATTCACTAATTTTAAAATTATTATGAGAGCTAACTATATTTATAAAAGTAATAAATATTTTATTTGATATTTAATAATATTTTAAAATTTTAATTTATATTGTAAATTATATTAATATTTGATTCAAATATAACAAGAAAACGTAAAATTTTCCTCTATTCTTAAAAGTGAAAGTACAGATTTGAATAGATAAACAACATATGGTAAAATATGGAAAAAGTTTATTGATAATGAGATAGTATAGGTATTTCTATATAATATAGATATATATATATATATATATATAGTTGACTAATTAAATAAGTTATAGATCAAATTATTATAATTTTTAAATTTAATGATTAAAAAATTAAATGATTCAAAATTTATTATTTATTTAAAATATTTTTATCCAAATGGAAGAATTATCCATATATATATATATATATATATATATATATATATATATATATATTATTGAACCCCGTTAGAATTGTATGCCTGCACATATACCCAATAAGACACAACTAAGGCGGGAACTAAGGCGGCCGCTTATCAGAGCAGGTGGAACAGATGACGACAAAAGAAAATGATGGACAACAGATTTATTTATTTCTAATTAAAGTCAATGTGCACGTGTGGTATTAGTTCCTCAGAAAGAAATTAATAAACTTATGTGTAGTTGTGTACAAATACAACAAGCAACTAATTTATCAACAGCTCACCTTTTAAGTTATCATTAAAATTGAAATTGTCCCATCTCTGTGCTTTTAATTAAACCAATAAATCAACCATTTTTAAGAGAAAAAACAAAATAATAAGAACCGATTGCTAAGAATAATTACAGCTTTTTCTGACGAAATATGCTGTTGTTTTATTAATGTTTTCCCCCGTTCTGTATCATAGTTCGTCAATGTCCGATGCTACTGAATTGATCACCTTTCAGCACAAATTAAAGATTCATAATGTATATTTTTAATTGTGTAATAATATTTAATGTTTTTTTAATTTGTTTTATATCCAAAATTGAAACTCGAAGGATTATGTATATTGAATGATTTGTTACTTCTCTTTTTTGTTTGCAAGAAGAGGGGAACTACTACTCCTAAAAATTTATTTTGGAAATGTGGGCATCTTTGTGTTTGTATGTAGGGTTCTAATTGTTACAATAAAGAAATTAATTACAAATATACCTACTTAAAGTTTAGATAAAACCAATTATTAAATTTGCGAAATTCAGGCAACAATAGCTGTCTCAGTTTTATATATTTTGTGGCATTTTCATCCATTTTGTCTGGATTTAAAAATGACTCGGTCTAATCAAATTTAAAATTTTCTTCTATGAGAAAAAGACTAGTTGTTCATTGTCTAAGATATGTGCAAACATATAATTCTTGATGAGAAGTTCATCAAGAATGTGACATCAAAAAGCAGTAATCACTGCTCGATTCTCTAAGGCAGACGGAGAAGAGAAGTTGTTCGTTTTCTTTTATCTGATGGATCCATACTTACCATCTTAACTGAAGGTATCCAAGACATCCCATGACAACAACTTTGAAAAGAAATCCCATTCTAGAACAGTCAGGCTCATAGTAAAAATTGTACCAATTGATTCGATTTTCGAAGAACGAATATCCATAGTAAAATTTACACCTTTATATATAAAGAAACAGCAATGAAAAGAAATAAAAATAAGATAAAGAAATTGTCAATCTTTATTACTTATCAAGTTAAATGTTACATTCTTTTTAATTATTAGTAAATTAAAAATTATTTACAATTGATAAATTTAATTGAGTTAGAAATTTTATATGTGAAATAAAGAATAAAATTAAAAATATTAGAATATGAATTTAGTGAAATTTTGATAGAGAAAACTTATTGGAATCATGAAATATAAAATTTTATACTGATATAAGTGAGTATGCAAATATAAAAGAACTTTAGAAGTAATTTTTTAGTAATGCCCATGGAGCACTATTTTCCTCATTTTAACCCCCAAACTCCAATCTCTTTTATTTATCTCTATTTCTCAATATTTCCTAACTCTCTCTACACAATCTCTCTAACACTTTATCAATCAAGTAAGGAAAGCCTCAATTCTTTTTAATTTTTTTATCCAATGAAGGTAAGAATATTGCTTTCATCAAGAATTCCTTCTATTTTCTTTTAGAATCTATGAATTTTGATGTAATTAGGATTGAAAGATATTCAAACTAGCTTCTTAATATTCTCTTGCATACAAGGTGAGTGGATAATCTAGTTAATTTATAAATCTTATAGCTATGTAATGGTATTAATGAAACATTGATTGTTTTGTGATTTTACTTGAATCATATTTGTTTTGATATAATAAAAGTAATAAACAATAAAAAGAGGTGATATCAGGTGTTAAGTAAGTGTATTAATGATTAAACCAAGATTTGGTGTCTAATATATATGTTTAAAGGGCATTTATAATTGGATGAATAGTAAAATTTTTATAGAAAGATATAATTTTCATGTGTAAATCAAGTGCACAATTGATTTTCAAGGTCTAGAAGCAAATTTGAGTATAAGAATTAAGTGTGCAATTGATTCTTCATGTGCAAACGCAAATTCAAGACAAGTAAATTGATTCACTAATCTTAAAATTTTATGCCAATTTTAAAGAGGCATAACTCTTTCATCTTACATCCATTTTAAATGAATTACCTATCATTGTAAAAGTAATTAGGTCCGCTTTCAAATGGAATTTTTTCAAATCAATAACTTATGTATATTTTGAAATATCATCAAAATAATAGATAGAGATAAAAAAAAACTTAAGATTTCAAAAAATAAATTTTTTGTATCTATCTTTAAAAAGTGCTATTAAAAAGCCATAGAACTTTTTTTAAAACTTAATTAATTTGGGCAAATAATTAGTTTATAAAAAGTTAATTGAATTTATTTTCATGTAAAATAAATTTTATAAATAATATATTTATACTTTTTGAATTATGTATAAAAGATCACTCAAAAGTCACAATCATAGTGACCATATAGCCATACCTAACCTATTTTATATTTTCATGATTTATAATAGTTCAGCATAAGGTCTTTGGTCTTCAAGCATTAAATATAGAATGGTTATAATAATTATTATATAAGTACATGACTGGATAATTCACAAAATGAGAAATTAGATATTGTATAATATAATGTGTATTGTAACAATCTTATTGCATTAATCATGGAATAAAATGTGTTGAGAAATATTTTATGAATTAATTATTATAATATACATGAATGCATGTAGCCATGCAAAAAGGCATAATGATGCTAACATGTATTGTGATGTACATTAAAATTGAACTATGATTACATAAGGTAAAACTTGAGATTCAGTGTTTAAATTGCATTATAAATTATGTCATGAGTAACACTAAAGATAGGAGTGATATTATTAATACCAAATGGTTAATTCCTAATAATGTGTTTATGGATGGTATAAGATAGATGTAAAAAGAATAAGAATGGAAAGCTTGTGAAAGATATAAAGTTAATCTAAGAGTCAAAAGATAGATGAATGTATTTTATTTATTATTTATCATTCCAAATGAGATATGACCTTAAGTATAGTTATTCATGAGTATTGTTATATTATACATTGAAAATGAAATGATTATATATTAAATTATTATTATTTTTATAGATCATTCATTCATTGAATCTTAGACTCACTTCTCTATGATTTATTTTATAGATTCCCAAGTTAAGTCTTTACATCCATCTCTTCAAATATAAATTCCATAGGAGCTTATTGATGATAGTATGGTAATATAGAATTTTATATGTATTATATTTTAGACCTTATTTTATTATAGATTTAGATAAAGAAAAAATTTAATTTGATTCTAATTTATCCTCATTATGGAAGAACTTTTTCATTTTTTATAGAACCCTTAGCAACCTCTAATGAATGTTCTCTTTCTAAAGTACAATTTTATTTTATATATGCATAATACTTGTTAAATAGGATCAAACTAAATAATTAGGAATAAGTTAGTGGAAACCTACAAATGAGTTCTACACTGATCATAATTAGGTTAAGGTTATGATAAAGGTGGTATCAGAGTATGATCAAGATTCCTACTGGGATGAGATCATTAAGTTATATTTATTTGCTATCATGATAGATGTTAACTAAAACTATACTCGTGGTATGTGTGTACCCTGGATCATGTGCCACTAGTACTATTTTAATGAACCCTATTATACCATAACAGTTGAGGGTGGAGTTTGTGTGTAACATAGTGTGATAAATTAATTAATGAATTATCTAGTGATTATCTGAATTGTTATATGATTATTTTAGAAAATTTATGAATAATTAAGAAATTGTTAACAATGAAGTCAAGTGTGAGCTAATCACCTCGAAGATGAAAAATTATTTAAAGGTTTTCAAACTCATAATAATAAGCAAGAGGTTAGTGGAGAAATTAACTAACAATTTCCACCTTGGACTATAACCTTTCTACAAAGTCAATACAATCTTTACTCAGTAATTAGGCTCAAAAGATCAAAGTGAGCATTCAGATAACCTTGGTGATCATGATGAAAGTCGTGATTAAGAAAAAGAATATGAGCATGAACTTACCTTTCCTGCAAAAGGAATAAAATATAAGTTTAAAATCATACATGAGTTCCTCTAGTTAAACCCACCAAAGTACTCTAGTCTTAATCCAATAGTAGATCTACATTAATTTCTTGAGCACATTGCGAGGTTGGGCAAGATGTTACAAAGCCCTGCCTCTTTATTAATTAAGTTGGTAAGCTACCAATTAGATGATGTGGCCTATTATTGGTTCACCGTTACAATGATTAATTGAAATCCATGATTAAAGCTTTTAACTCGGGAAACTTTTTGAGAACTATTTATGGATCACTTTTTACCACTAAGTGTTTATTAATGAAAAGTTCAGGAATTTGAGACCCTAAAATAAGAGGGCTTATCTATTGCAGAGTATGATGCTTAACTTACTTAGTTATCCTAGTATGCTTTATATATGTTTTCTATGAAAAAAGATAAAATCAAGAGGTTTATGCTTAACCTCAAAGATTTCTACTTTCAGAGAGTCCATTTATATTGTGATGTCACTTATCAAGAAGTGGTGGACCAAGCACTAACACCTGAAATAAGAGTTAATGAGAGAAAGGGAAGGCAATCTTAAGAGGGGAGCATGAAGAGAAGTTAGTTTGAGGGACTAAGTTAAGTGCATTCTTCGAGAAAGATGCCTCTTTAAGCTATTTTTAGGCACGGTGGAAATGGTTCCAACTAAAAGGCCATCATTTTTTTAAAGCACACGTGGTGGATATTTTGCAAGAAATAACCTTGAGAGACAAAGAACTCATTCTAATCCTCTAAGTCAATAAAATTAACCTTCAAGATAAGGTGGTGGAAAACCTTGGCACCCTCAATGTCGGTCTCACCATAACGGTCCTTGTAACTATTTTAAGAGACAATGCTTCAAGTGTATGATAGTTGGGCACAAGGCAAAGGATTACCTCGAAAATGTTACAAACCAAGGTAGGAATTATATCATATCCTAAAGGAATAATCTAAATCCTCCATTGACTCCACATTCTAGAAACTTTCCAGCACTTTTGAAGAGTGCTAATGTTTTAAGCTAAAAAGGAGAAGCAAATAGGAATCAAGCTTAAGTATATGCACTTACCTATTAAGAGGCTTATGCCTCTAATGCTACTATGATAGGTACTATCTTTAATTAAACTTTTTCCATTAAAGTTTTGTTTAATCCTAGTGCTACCCACTCCTTTGTGTTAAAGAAATTTATTACCACCTTAGGTAAACCCACCAAAGAGATGAATACCCTTTTAATTGTAATAACCCATATAGAGAAATCTCTTATAGCCATTTAAGGCTTGTCTTATAAGAATTCATGATCATGTAATGCTAGTAGAATTAATTTTACTTTATACAAGTGATTATGATGTAATTTTGGAGATGGATTGGTTGTATGAGTACCATGCATGTGTAAACTATTTTAATAAATCTATAACATTCTCTATAAAGGACACTGCAGCCATTAGATTCCAAAAATATAGGTTAATAAGCTTTGTTGTCATTATTTTAAGCATGAACTCTTAAAAAATCATTCTGAAAGAAGCACAACACACTTAACACTAATGCGATATTTGAATCAACTCATTCCAAATGTTAATACTGTTCCAATAATGAAAGAATTTCTTAATGTGTTCCTAGAGGAATTACTTTGATTGCCTTCAAATCATGAAATCGAATTACATATTAACTTATTACTTGGCACTGAGCCTATTTTAATTACTTTATATTGAATGGTCCTAATAAAGTTGCAAGAGTTAAGGAAGCAGTTACAAGATTTTATAGATAAAGGTTTCATTCACTCGAGTTCTTCACCTTAGGAAGCTTCGATCCTTTTTATGAAGAAAAAAGGTAGATCTATATGGTTGTGCATTAATTATCATTAGCTTAATAAGGCCACCATTAAAAATAAATATCTTCTTTCTCATATCAGTGATCTTTTTTATCAGCTTCAAATAGTGAAGTACTTGTCCAAGATTGACCTGCGCACAGATTATTACTAATTAAAAATCCATGAAGGAGATATTTTTAAAATTGTGTTTAGGACTTGATACAACCATTTCGAGTCCTTAGTAATGTTCTTTGAATTGACCAATGTCTCTGCTACTTTTATGGATTTGATGAATCACGTATTCAAATCATATTTGGATAAATTTATCATTGTCTTTATAACTGATATTCTAGTGTACTCGAAAAGTGAGGAGGAGCAAGTTCGATATCTTGAAGCAGTTTTGCAAATCTTATGAAAGCATTAACTATATGCAAAGTTTTTCAAATGTAAGTTTTAGATAACTAATGTTACTTTCCTAAAGCATATGGTGACATAAAAAAGAGTCAAGTTGGTCCTCCAAAAGTTAAAACAATAGAGAACTAGCCAAGGCCATCATCAGTTATAAAAATTTGTAGTTTTCTTAGGTAGCAATTATTATTGGAGGTTTGTTAAAGATTTCTCCAAAATCTTTGCACCATTAGCCAAATTGACGTAAAAGGAAGTTAAATTTAAGTGGACAAATGCATATGAATATAACTTTTACAAAGTAAAGTCATGCTTGACATCAATACCTATATCAACATATCCCTCAAGCACCGGATGATATATAGTGTATTACAATGCATCAAGGATTAAACATGGTTATGTTCTTATGCAACTTAATAAGGTGATAACTTGTACTTCCTGATAATTGAAAAGACATGAATAAAATTATCCTGCACATGATCTAAAGCTAGTGGCAGTAATCTTCATCTTAAAGATATGAAGATATTATTTGTATGAAGAAACTACTAAAATATACACAAATCATAAAAGTTTGAAGTATATCTTCAAGTAAAAAGATCTTAATTTGAGACAAAGGAGATAGATGGAGTTAGTCGAAAACTATGATTACTCTATTTTATATCACCTTGGCAAAGCCAATATAGTAGCAGATACAATTAGTAAGAAATCTGTAAGTAAACTAATAAAAGTACTAATTGAAGATTTAGATATGGTGTTGGCTCATATGGCCATTCGGTTTGCTCTCGTAGAAAGGATCAAAGATGTACAAAAGAATTATTTGAACTATACAACGTTAGTGAAAAAGGTAACTAAAGAATTGGAATCTAATCTAATTATTAATAAAAAGAGGTAGTTCGCTACCAAGAAAAAATTTAGGTTCTAATAAGCAAACGAAATGCATTGATGCACCAATCTCATAATTCATCTTACATTATGCACCCAAGAGTAGTAAAAATGTACCATGACTTAAAAGAAGTCTTCTAATGGAAAGGAATGAAACAGGATGTATTAAATAGTGTAGTGAAGTGTCCCACTTGTCAATAGGTGAAGTTAAAACATTAACATCTAGCTAAAATACACTAACAACTCCTAATACTAGAATGGAAATGGAAAATTATTATAATGGAATTCTTGATCAAGTTATCTAAAATATAAAAGGGATATGATTCCATTTAGGTCATCATTAATAGATTGACAAAGCCAGCATATTTTCTTCATGTTAGAATTACCTTTAGTATTACTTAATATGCTTAGGTGTACTTTGATAAGATTGTACCATTGCACAAAGTCCTAGTTACTATGTTATTAGATTGTAATACTTCATTTACATTTCACTTTTGGTAATCATTCCAATAAGCATTAGGAACTCAGCTACAGTTTAACACCATCTTTCACCCATATACCAATAAACAATATGAAAATACCATTGAAATACTGAAGGGATATAATTCCATTTAGTTATTATGTTATTATATTGTAGTAATTCATTTACATTTCACTTTTGGTAATCATTCCAATAAGCATTAGGAACTCAGCTATAGTTTAGCGCCATCTTTCATCCATAAACTAATAAATAATCTAAAAAGACTATTCAAATACTGAAGGGATATGATTCCATTTAAGTTACCATTAATAGATTGACAAAGTTAGCATATTTTCTTTCTATTAAAATTACCCTCATCATTACTTAATATGCTAAGGTGTACTTTGACAAGATTGTACCATTGCACAAAGTCATAATTACTATGTTGTTAGATTGTGGTACTTCATTTACATTTCACTTTTAGTAGTCATTCCAATAAGCATTAGGAACTCAATTACAATTTAGCATCACCTTTCATCCACAAACCAATGGATAATCTGAAAAGACCATTCAAATACTAAAGGATATGCTTAAAGTTTGTGCATTGGAATTTAAAGGAATCTAGGAAAAGTATCTACCACTTATAAAATTTGATTATAACAACAATAACTATCAATCTAGCATTCAAATAGTACTTATGAGATACTCTATGGCCAATAATATTGATCACCAATAAGATGGTTCAAACCTAAGGAAGTAAAACTTTTATAATTGGATTTAGTGAGTAATGCTTTGAAAAAGTTCAAATCTTATGATAACAATTAAAGATAGCTCAAGATTAATAAAAGTCATATACAAATAAGAAAATAAGAAAATTAGAGTTTCAAGCAAGAGATATGATTTTTCTAAAAGTTTCACATATGAAAGTTATGATGAGATTTGGAAAAAGAGATAAATTAACAACGGTAACTTATTAGTTAAAGTTGTCAGATAATTTCTAAGCCATGCATCCAATATTTCATATATCTATACTTAGGAGATACCTATCAAATGAGTCTTATGTAATTCAAGATAGATCATTACAACTTGATTCCAAATTATCATATATGGAGCAACTGATAAAGATCGTAGATTACTATGTTCGAAAATTAAGATCTGAAGAGATTCTTTCCATGAAGGTTCGTTAGGATTGTCATGAGGTAGAGAAAGCTACATAAGGGTTAGAGTTTAAAATATAGCAGTAATATCCCCATTTATTTAGTGAGTGCTGAGTTTGATAAAGTTATATTTTCATACTAGCCTTAGAATGCCAAATGCATTGAGAATTCAAGGATGAATTCTTTGAAGGGGTAAATATTGTTACACTTTCTTTAATTATTAGTAAGTTAAAATTATTTTATAAGAAATAATAATTAAAGTAATTGATAAATTTGGTTGAATTAAGAATTTTATGTATGAAACATAAAATAAAATAAAGTTTATAAAATTAAAAATATGAAAATATGAATTTAGTGAAATTTTGATGAGGAAAACTTATTGGAATCATAAAGTATAAAATTTTGTACTAATTTAAATGAGTATACAAGTATGGAAGAGGTTTAGGAGTAATTTTTTAAAAATGCCCTAACCTAATTTCAACCTCCCAACCTTTAATCTCTCTCATTTCTTAATTTCTACTAACTCTCTCTTTACACAATCTCTCTAGCACTCTATCAATCAAGTAAGAAAAGCCTTAATTATTTTTTATTTCATTTTCCAATCAAGGTAAGGATATTACTTTCATCAAGAGTTCTTATTTCTTCTTAGTTAATAAAGAAAGTTAAGATTTATCTTGTTTTGTTTGGTGTTTTGTATCCTAACTGTAAAATATATGAATTTTAATGTAATTAAAATTAAAAGATTTTCAAACTAACTTTCCAACATCTTTTTTCATACAAGATGAATGGATAATCTAGCTAATTCATCGATTTTATGACTATATGATGATATTGATGAAATATTGATTGTTTTGTGATTTTGCTTGAATCACATTTGTTTTGATGTGATAAAGGTAATAAATGATGAAAAGAGCTAATATGAGATATTAAGTAAGTGTATTAATTATTGTATCAAGATTTTGTGTATCATACATATATTTAAAGGGCATTTATAATAAGATAAACAGTGAAATTTTTACAAAAAAAATTATGATTTTTATGTGTAAATTTAGTGTACAATCAATTTTTAAGGTCCAAAGGCAAATTTAGGCCTAAGAATTGAATGTGCAATCGATCATCTATATGCATATGGAATTTTTAGATAGGTGAATCAATTATGTAATCGATTCACTTAATCTAGAATTTTATATCAAATTTAAAAGGGCATAACCCTTTTTTCTTACACCTATTTTAAACAAATCACCCATCATTATAAAACTAATTAAGTTTACTTTCAGGTAGAATTAGTTTTAAATCAATATCCTATATATATTTTAAAATATCATCAAAAAAGTAAATAGAAATAAAAAAAACTTAAGATTTTGAAAAATAGAGTTTTTATGTCTATCTCCAAAAAGATATAACACTTTCAAAATTTAATGATTTAGGTAAATGATCATTTTATAAAAATTAATTGAATTTATTTTCATATAAAATAAGTTTTATAAATATTATATTTATAAATTTTGAATTATCCAAATTTTTGAATTATCTATAAAACATCACTCAAAGGTCATAACTACAGTGACCATATAGTAAATCATACTCAACTTATTTTATATTTTCATGATTTATAATGGGCAAATGTGAAATGTTTGGTCTTCAAGCATTAAAGATAGAGTGGTTTATGATAATTATAAGATAAGTACAATGCTAGGTAATTCACAAAATGAAAAATTAAATGTTATATGATATAATATATGTTGTAACAAACTTATTGCACTAATTATAGAATGAAATGTGTTTAGAAATGTTTTGAAGATTGATTACTCTGATACACATGAATGCATGTAGCCATGTAAGAGGGCATAATAGTGTTGATATGTATTGTAATGTATATTAAAATTAAACTATGATTGCACAGAGTAGAGCTTAAGCTCTAATATTTAAATTGTATTATGTATTATGCCACGAATGACATTGAAAATGAGAAATGTAATGGGAGTGATGTTATTAATACTGGATGGTTAATTCTTGATAATATACTTATGGAAAGTATAAGGCAAATTTAAGAAGAATAAGGATGGAAAATTTGTAAAAGATATAAGATTGATCCAGGAGACAAAAAATATATGAATATATTTTATCTATTACTTATTATTCTAAATAAGATGTGACTTTAAGTATAGTTATTCATGAGTATTACTATATGATACATTGAAAATGAATTGATTATATGTTAATCTTATTACTATTAGCTCTTGGTTACTAATATGCTTAAATATTATATGAATTATCAAATGAGGATAGTTTGATAGGTAAGTTATCATAAATTGTTATTGTTCTTATAAATTATTCACTCATTCAGCCCTGAACTCACTCCTCTATGATTTATTTTACAAATTCCCAAGTCAAGCCTCTACATCTACCTTCTCAGAGCTAAATTAGATGGAAACTTGTTAATGGTAGTATAGTAGTACAAAACCTTGTACATAGTATATTTTGAGCCTTATTTTCTTATAGATTTCAATGAAGAAAATATTTAATATAATTCCTAATAAGTTAGTTAGACTAACTTATCTTTATTTTGAAATGATTATAAGTATATATAATTTTTTCATTTTTTGTAAAAACCTTAACAATCTTTAATGGATGTTCTCTTTCTAAAGTATCAATTTCTTTTATATATACATGATACTTGTTAATCAAGATCAAGCTAAATAATTAGGAATAGGCTAGTGAAAATTGAAAAATGAGTTTCACACTAATCATAATTAAATTAGGATCGTGATACTAAAGTACAAAGAAATATGTAAAAGGCATAGAGATTCTTAAAAAAGACTTACAACAAAGATAAAAACTTTATAAGCTCACAACAAAGAGATTAATATAATGCAAAAATAAAGCAATTAAAATGTAATCTTATTATTAATACAAAGGTCAGAATTCATAGTATATAAAAAAGCATGAATTGACACAATTTGGAAATTATGATTACTCACTCATACTCACTAACAATGTTGAATTACAATTAATTGTAAAAAATGGACATAACATAGTGTTATAAAAGAGGGCTAGCAAAGTGCTAAGATAAATGCAGAATACATAGTTAATTTATTATAATGATAAATAAGCCTTTCTTTTAGCTTCAATGCCACTATTTATAATAATGTTAAAATGGTTTAACCTATTAGTTGCTCTTATTAACCCACTAACCAATTAATTTCTCTCTTAGATTTAGATTTACATTTGTCTCACCACATGATTTGTATCGAGTTGTTGGTTCTATGGAATATGGTTACTCACTATATATGTCATTTAGTGCTGAGTGGAAATAACTGCCAACCACATGCTATCACTTGTGTCCATGAATAACTTTCATCATTAACCACCTCAAACTTTACTTTACCTTTAACCAAATTGTATGTACCTTAAATATTGACAATAATGATAATGATTGATTCTTATAGTGGCTAATGCTAATATGTCAATCACAACCTTTCTTTAGAATATATTCAAACAAAAACCAATGTATAGAATTTTGGCTAAATATATTTAGTTGAAATCTTTGAAAAATAACTTTAATTTGAGTTTCTTCAACTAAAACTAACCATTTGGTCAAGAATTTTAAAAATTGACTATATTTATCAATTGTTGTCTCTTACAATTGCTCCATTCATCAACTTTTTCGATAAGCCCAATTTTCAATTTATTAAATGTCGAAACAATCACTTTTATTGAATTCATCAATCAAGATTCTTCAACTTCATTTGACACTTATATTTTTGACATATTATTTTGTTGAATAGTATAAAGTCGAACATAAACATTTATTAGAAAATCATTTTGTTGAAATTTCATAAAGTGATTAATTAACAAATCAAAGGTTCCTCGACTTAGTTTAAGGCTTACATTCTTTGCATATCATTTTGTTAAAATGTATACAGTCAAACATATTTAGTCAAAAATTATGTAGTCAAAATTTTTTAAAGTGGATAACACTATATAAATTTAAATTTGATAGCATAATCTAATTTTATATTATCACTCATTACATATTACCTATTATTAAAATTATTAAAATATTTTTATTGTTAGTAAATATTATTAATTTTTAATCACATCTCATTGTATTATTTGCTAGATAATATAAAAAAATTTATACTAATAATAAATCAAAATTTTCTTTATCTTTGAATTAATTTAAAGGGGATTAATTGTGTTTTATGACTTCCGTACTTACAAATTTTCTTGTTTTTAAATTATATAACTCAGAAAGATAAAGATTAGTAACTTGATTTAGAGTTAAATTAAAAAACCAACATGTAAGTGAATTAAAGTGTGAAAATAAAAAGAGATAGGAAAAGAAAAAAAAATGCAAACAAAATCTATAGTGTTTCTCCGAGGAGATACACTACAAAAAGTACATCCCCTCTTTGTTGCTCACAAACAACCTGTCATCACTAAACTAATCCCTCAGGATTCCAACAAATTCTCAAGAAACCTTCATAAATTCTTTAGGTTATGACGCCCTTGATTGAAATTGTTCACTTAAAACCAGGGGTGAAAAAATATCATGCCATTTATCAAGAATTTATAGTTTAATTTATTTTTAATTTAATTTAATATAATTTTTATTTAAACATATCTATTTAAATAAATAAGTTAAACATTTTTTATAAGTTCCATTAGTAAATTTATTAAATCAATTTAATTAATAATTAACATGTCTATATACAATATAATATAAAATTATATATAATTTATACATTTATAAAATATATATAATTTTAATATATATAATTAGAAATATAAATATAATTTAATTATTAATTTATTTTTAACTTTAAAAGAAGTCTTTACCTGTTAACTTATTTAAAAATTCAATTATATACGTAAATTTTTAATAAATTATATTTTACTTCCTTCAAAATTTACTTCTCTTACTTCTTTATAATGGAAATGGTAAGTGCAAGTTCAAAACAGAAGAATAAAAAAAAATAAAAAAGTATATTTTAAAATAAAATATAAGTATAATTAAACTAAATGTTATAAATAAATGTAATTTGATTACTTAAAAAACTAGTCCTAAAAATAAAATCAAAAAAGTAAGGAGAAAAGAAATCACAATTCTTGAAGCTTCCCCTTTAGAATTATATACGATCGATGACAAAAAAGAAGAAAAATGGAAAAACACTGTGGTGACATAGACATGTTGAAACATGAATGGTTGGGCTCGGTTTAATCTCATTAGACAAACCTATTTTGGTCAGATTATGATTAAATTGAGAGAAACGACAGCCGAACAAATTATAATCATTAAACACTGAATTTGTATTTTCTCTTTTTTTTTTTTCAACATGTTTTTAACATATTCACTGGGAATAGACAAAAATTGCATAAATAATAAAGTTTAAAATCCCATTTTAATCTGCAATAGAGTTAAAAAAATTGTTTCTATTTGACATAAAAATAAAAAATGTTGCATGCACTTTTATTTAATAGACGGTAAAATTTTAAAAAATTGTGAACCTCACAATTTTTGAAAAGAAAATAAATAAAAAGTAAATATAAAAAAGTAAAAGTGATGATATCCTTTTTTAAAAGAAAGTAAGATTACATGTTTAGCACGTGCTTATAGAAATGAGGTGCAGCATGACATCTAGAACGGGAGAATCGTGCAAAAGTTGTGTTGCTTTGAGTTTCATCTCATTCCCACGCGCATTACAAAGTGATTTCCACATCAACATGGCAGAAAGGGCGGCAGGTAATGGTAATCATCGATTTAGGATTCGTTTGGATCATAAGTATCCTTCTCCTAAAAAAATTAAATTTTTTAAAAAATAATTATTTATGTAAATTTCTAGTAAATTACTTAAAGTTTTTTTATTAATACATAGCAAATGACAATTTTTAAAAAATGATTTTCTATTTCTTATTTGATTCAAATTTGAAAATCTTAAGAAGTATTAATAAAATAATTATTATATGTCCAATATTATTATAATATAAAGTAATAAATTTTAATTATTATTAATTAAATTTAATAAAAATAATTTTATTATTATATCTATAAATAATATAGGAAATAAAATTTATTCGGAGGTGGATAGGTGACTTCCTATGTTTTATGAAAACTACAACTTCCCACTAAGTTTTATTTCTCATCATTTATGAGATAATTGTCAATCAAACAATTCATTAATTTTTTATTTTTTAAAAAATAGAATTCCTCATGCAATTGAGATGAATCAAACGACCTCTTTTAATCTTCTATTTATTTATTTTGGCAAAAAATATTTTATAACAATATAATTATAAATTATTAAAATAATAAAAATAACTAATATATTTAATATTAAATATAATAAATTTAATAAAATATAATTATTTTTTAAAAGAAAATTATTTTTTTCATTATTATAATTTTAAAATTATTTTTAATCATAAAATATGAAAATATATAGTACTACTTTATTTATGTACTAAAAATAAATTTTTCTTAAAATAATTATTTTTCATAAAAAAAAACGTAGCCTATGCTTTAACCCGACAAATATTCAAATTCAATTCAAAGAAGGTAAACCTAAATTTAAATGAGATACGAGCTTACTGCACTCTATCAAAGAGTGAGGTCGTAATAAAGTTCAAATTTTCCTATGAGATAATATGAATAAAAAAATAAGAATCATTTTATTGTATTCAATTTTAGGATTGCTTCACGCAAAATCTTCAATCACGGGATTCTTGACTTCCGCATCAATCTCTATTTTTTTATTTGAATGAAAAAAATAAATTATTAATTTAATAATATAATAAATATATTATAGTTAATTTGTTATTCTCATTAATTTTTTAATTTAATAAGTGTATTAATTATGAAAATAAAGGAGAATGAATGGAGTTAATTTAAATATTATAAATTAATATTTTAAATTTATTTAAATAGTATTTATTATTAAATTAATTACATAAATATTTTATTTAAATAAAAAAATGCAAGTTGTGAACTTTCATGTATTAGCAAGCCCCTTCAATTTATTATAACACATTCATGCCCCTAAACATAATTTCTGTTAGGTTTACAAAACATGTATATTTTTATGAGTTCAATGCTAAAGTTTTCAAGCTGGATCTAATAATGTTTTAATTAGATGTCTATCCAATACCAACCAACCAAAAAAACAACATTAATATTTCACATGTTAATTTTATTTTATATTATTTTTACAAATCCTTTGATTCGCCTCAATAGCATGAAAAATTTTATTTTTTGACAAATAGAAAAAAGACAGTTTGATTGGTCATTATCTAGATCGGAGGAAATAGAACTTCTTGAAAAGTCCTATTTCTTACAAAATTTGAAAAGTAATTTATCCACCTTTCCTTAAGTCAATTATATTCCTGTATTATTTATAAATATAATAATAAAATTATCTTTATTTAATTTAATTAATAGTAAATAAAATTTATTAATTTATATTATAATAATATTAAGGATATAATAATTATTTTATTAATAATTTATAAGATAGTCTTAAGAGATATTACTTTCTATGTGTCAATTAAATAATTTTAAGTATTTCTTAAAAAATTTATATAAAAAATCATTTTCTTAGAAATTTAATTTCCTGCTGAGAGTCATTTTCTATATGAGTCAAACAACTCCTTAAAAAAGATATTAGTATTTAAAAATCTTCATCTTGCATAATGTTACATTTAAAACTTCTATATGAAGTTATATCCCATTTTTTAAAACAAAAAAAAAAAACTTTTTGTACAAATGCTTCCTGTATATTATTTTTCTAAAAATAAAAAAAAAGATAAGTTGAGATCAAATACCCAATTGTATTGCTGCTTGGTTACAAAGATTGCTTGAACATACTGCAAAGTATCTGCGCCTAACAAGGCGAAGTGCTACGTAGGGAAGTTAGACTTTCCTCTTTTTTTTAAAATATTTTTAGTAAGAAAATTACATTAAACTAGAAAATAAGTTTGGGAGCATAGTGACTGGCGCAGCACAGATTGAGTTAGCTTTTCCTTTTATTTTTATTTTATTTTTTTATTTTCCTTAGCAAATAGTCAACATCTCACATTCATCCGTTTTGTATAGAGAGGCGTAACATTATAATAAATGCAGTAATTAGTCAAAAACTTAAAAGGCATTCCCAAGGGGGTAACAATACTTAATGTTATTTAAAGAAATTTTTCTTATTATATTCTAAGTTCGAATCTTTAATGCAAAACATTTTTGTTGAGGATCTTTTATTCCATCAGCTCTTGGGATTTCCCGAACAATATGACATTCCATATAGGCTAAATTCTAAATCTTTTCTCCTCAAATTAACTTGTAAATTATGGTTAATACCGAATACAAATAGTGATTTCAAATTTGGAGCTTAAGTGTACTTTGATAACTTTACATGAAGTAGAGTTCAATTTTTTGGGGTGAAAATGAAAAAATTGATACACGTTATTACTTCTAACTACTATTAAAAAAATCTCAATTTTAAATCCTAAATATGTAAATAGCATAATTTTTAGTCTTTTGAAGAAATAAATTAATCGAGATGTATTTAAATTGTTTCGATCACTGATTAAAAAATGAGCATGAGATGATATTATAGATTTATATATGAAATAAAAGCCTTTGATCATAAAATAAGACCACAATGTCTGTAAGTAGACAGGAAAAAAATATAAAATAAAAAGTTGCGGTCCACAGCCGTGTCTGTTTGAAATTCTTATGTTCCCTAATCAGGCCATTTGATATATTTAGCTCCTTTAAATAATATGATGCAAAAGTATATCATCAAAATTATTAATAAAAAAATTAAGAAAATAAATAATTATAAATTTAATAATTATTTTTTATTTATTATTTATAAACTCATATTTATTGTTTTTTTTATTAATGATTATAATGATACACTTTATTTTTTAAAATACATATTACACTTTAAGGGAATCCAATCCGTATTGAAAAGTCACAATTTATATTTTGAAAAGTATAAAGCAACAAATAAAAAAAATCAACTAAAAAATTACTATTAATATACGGACATGGTTAGAAAGTGGCTAAATCACGAATTAGATTAGTAGGACGTGGAAGGTTTGAATCCACTATTTAGTTAATTAAGTTCATTATTTGTCATGATCAAAGTTCTAATGTAGAAATATGTGCTTTTAAGCCACACAAACACTTTATGGATAAGCTACAGATATTAACTATGGGTAGCTTACACTTAAAGACAAGGGCAAACCTAGGTATATAAGAGTACGGACAAATCTCCCCACTCATTTTCTTAAATCTTAATTAAATATATGTCAATGTAATTATGTTCAATTAAAATGTTAAGGTAAATTAAATTAATTAATGCAGCCACTCAAAGAGGTGACTAGAATGATAATTGCAGGAGTGAAAAGTAGAAATTCTAACCGTTGGATTCGATGTCAAGATATAAGTACTAAAATGTCATAAATGACTGCAATGGTTAGTTAAAATATTCAGGAATGAAGTTAAATCAAATTTGGATTGCGTTAAAAGTTAGTCATAATTCGGATAAATTTAATTTAAACTTGACTTAAATAATAAGTATTATATCCAGACAATTTATTTATTAAATATTATAAAATAAATTAATAATTTGAATTAACAAATTTATGTTATAATTTTTTATGAAATGTAATTACTTATTATTTATCATTAAAAATATGTTTAATTATTGATTAAATACTTTATTGAAATTTTATTATCATTTATTAAAATATAAATTTTATCTTTGTATTATATATACTTATAATTTATATTTTTAAAATTTTAATATAAATTTTTGAAAGAATTGACATATCAACTTATTTTGCTTCTAGATCAATCCGAACCGTATAAGTTCAACTTTAATTTATAAAATATTTTATATTTATATCAAATTATCATATCATATTTAAAATTATCACCCTTAGTTGACTCTTTTTTTTTAATTGGACATGTCAAAATTGGGTGCATATAGTGAAATAGTACATTTTAACCTTAAATCTATAATATTGTGCTCAGTGTAATCAATAAGATGAAAAAAAAGTGGTGAATTGTAATTTTATATAATTTAACCAGTAATATGGTTAGGATAATATACAGACAAAGCGATTGATAGTGCACCTATCGTGCAATGGTAAGCTTATAATTCACGAATGCATACAATATTGTAATATTTTACTTTACTTAATTAATCATTAAATTAAGTTGTTTTAAAATGTTTATTAAATAAAAATAAAATTTATTTATTTTTTAAATAATGAAATACATGGAAAAAATAATATTAATGTAAGAAGGTTAACTCTTTGCATTATTGTAATCGGTTGATAATCAAATAATTTAATCATCTTTTATAGAATAAAATATCAATTATTATAAATAAATTTTGTTTACTTTATAATTACAATGAAATATTAATATTTGATTTTTATTATGCATAAAAATATTTTTTGTGTCATTTTGGAATTCATCTTGATTTTAGAGTTGTCAAATTATTAAAATATGAAATTTATTGATTGATATAAAAAAAATTCAAATATAATACGATTATCAATCGTTTGAATTCTCCTTATTTTAATTTTGATATTGTTTTTGGTATTAACTGAAAATTTTCTCCTTAATACAAAAGGTCTTCACAATGCACATGGAATTATCCACTGAGATAGTGAAGATTGGTTAATACCAAAGATCTTATTCTTTGACAATTTTATTTCAATCAAAGAAGTAAAGATAATAAGTTTAATTAGATTGAAAAATCAAAATAATAATTAAATTGATTTTAGTGAAGTTTTAAAATAAATAAAACAAACAAGATTTTTGGAAATAATTTATTTTAATTCGATGATATTGGAAATAGGTTAAAAAAAACTTAAAAGTGCGGTAGGACTAGTATTTTATGACAAAAGGTGCAATCTGGTAAAACTATTAAACAGGACATTTAAGCGCTAGAAACATATATGAGGTGTTGTAATCTTGGCCTTAGAAAATTTTAAAAGAAAAAAAATAGTAGTTTTTTTTTTAATTTTACCAACTCTATGTCGCTACAAATAGATTCATCCCTCAAAATATTAGTCTTGTTTGGTAAACAATGTTTTGAAGAGCTTTTGATTGATTGACTTGATTTTTAGTTCAAATAGTTATTTAGTAAATAATTGTTTAGAATAGTTTTTGCCTTTGTAATAATTATTTTTGAAAATATGGTTTATATAATTATAAAATAATCAAATTACCCCCAATAAAATTTTATAATCACCGACTTATCCTTTTGGTCGTTTTCTCTCCTCTTCTTTCTCGGCTGATCAGCTCAGCACTAAACCCCCGAACTCAAAGGGCTCCAATTTTTTTTCCTTCTTTACTGTTATGAAAGAGAATTGTTAAATGAATTAATAGGTTACTTAATCATTTTTTCAATAAATTAAAATTTTCAAATTTTCAATTAAACTTGTCCGGTTATAAAAAATTATGATATTTATTTTTACATAAAAATTAAATAATTATAATTATTAATTTTTTATTGATAAATTTATTTACTATAAAATTTATATTAATTTAATTTTAAAGAAATATTAAATATATAATGAATTATAATAATATATTATTTATAAAAAAAATTAATCTGTTAAAATATTAAAATCAAATATACTCATTCTCTTATATGTCATTTTACGTACAAATAACTAATTATAAGTAATTAATTTTATCAAATACTCTTATTCAAACAATTAATACAATCAATAAGTTAAATTATCTAATACAGTCAGTCATAACTAACCACTAATTGAATTAGTTAATAGTTACAACTATCAGTTAATTACTAAATAAAATTATTATATAGCTTTTTGATTAATCTCAAGGATTTAAATTAAGATTTATTATTAATATAAATTAAATTTAATTATTTATTCACATATTTCCATTTTAATAAAAAATAGCTAAAATTTATTTATTATTATTACTAGTATTTTAATTACTATTTTTTACAATATATCTTTATCTCCTTCACCGACGTTAACAACGAATAAAATTTAAACTTTACATCCAATCAATCCTGAAAAATCTAATAGTTAAAGTTTACGGTTCTAATAATGAATTACTATTTTCATTAAATTTAATCTTATCACTTAATGTTATTTATATAATATAACAAAATATCAAAATATTATATAAGATTTACATTTATACATATACATTACTTTTTTTAAGAAGGTATTAGTTTTGTTAATAAAATATTTACAGGTATATATTATTTTTATTTTTATTACTATAATAATTGCACACAAATATTTATATTTTATATTGTTTAAAATGTCTCACATATATTAATGGTATATTTTTTGTTAAGGCTTTTGATATAATACACAAATATTTGACCTCTCTCTCTCTCTCTCTCTATATATATATATATTAAAAGTGTATATGGGTCGGACTGGACGGGTTTCGGGCCGGACCAAAAAGGCTCGAACCCGGCCCAACCTGATTAAGTTTTAAAAAAAATTGGTCCGGTCTAGCCTGAATTTTAAATTAAAAAGTTCGAAATCCGACCCGAAAGTCTGAAAAATATAATTTTTTTTATTTTTTAATAAAAAATAAATTTTTAAAATAAAAAATATATATATTTAAAGAGATAATATGATATTTAAATATATAAAATATTTAATATGTTAAATTAATATTTTTTATATTAAAAATAATTAGATATAATTATATTTTCTAATATATAATTATGTTATTAAAAATAAATTATTATAATCGGATCGAGTCGGGCCTATCGGGCTTTTTTACCTTGGCCCGAACTCGGCCCAATTATTAATCGGATCATAAAAAAAAGTCTCATCGGACCTATCGAGTCAAAAAAAAAAGTTCAAATACTCTATTTTTCTAGGTCGGGCGACATGTACACCTCTAATGTATATATATATATAATTTAAATTCAATTAAATGTTTAAAACATATTACAAAGTGATAGCGTGTGACATGCAGTGACATAGTCGTAAATTGCAATAGTGAAAATGTGAAAGACACATTGACATTGACCTATCAGCAACAAACTGCGGCGGCAGCTCTAATGACCCAAGAATCCAGCCCAGAAAGTGCAGGCGGAAATGACTAGTAATGCCATTTAATAAAGAGGACTGCAAATGGGACAACATGCTCAGCACTACCACATAGTGGCCTCATAATGAACCCAGGACCAGCAACTTCCTCTGCAGTACCCCTCACAAATGTGAATCATGCAAATTTAACATTTTTTTTTCAATTCACATTCTATTTGTGCGATTTGCTCCAATGCAAGATATTAAAAAATGAAAAAAGTTCATATTCCATGTAATTTTTTTTTTTTGGTTTGAATAGTGCTATGGACAATTTGACCTCCCAAGTATTTCACTATAAAATTATCTTTATTTTTTCAAATATCAAAACAAATAAATTAAAATTAAAAATACAAATTTCAATATATTAAAAAATATCTAATAATGAAAACATTCAATCAACTTTTTTAGAGGTACAACTCGCATAACATTACCCCCCTTTTTTCTGCAATTTTTTAAAAGAAAACTCATTTTCTTAGGAGTTTGACAGGTAATTTTTGAGAAACTTTGAACTAAACCTTTTGTGCATAAAATCATAACTTTTATACGTTTATTATATGTAAAATCATTTATAACAATTACAAGATTTTATGACATAATTGCATTTTTTTTTTTACAAAAGGTGTGCAAACAAGAGTCTTTCGATAGTTATAATAAAAGAGTGAAAAGAGTGAGAAAGGCTATGATATTCCTAGAGATTTCTAAACTTAGGTACGTGATACAATCTCGTCTATTGAGATTACTTAAATCTTTAGTAATCTCATCCAATAAATAAGATTGTATCACACCACCCAAAGTTTAGAAACCCTGGGAGCACCTTAAAATTTTCCTAAAAGAATATCTTTTATTTGCCTGATGTATGGCACGTTGGCTCCAAATTTTGCCAGCCTAGAGTCATATAATACCCACTCTTTTCTGTCACAAACTATCACTTTTGACACAAGTAAAACAGTCTAATTTAGACCAGGTTCAAATATAATTTACTCCCCGCCTGTTCAAGATGCACACCAACTAAACCGCATTTATCATTTTCCTAAGTCATATCCCATCATAATAAGCAGTAATCAGAGGCTATGAAGGAAACCATCTACTAGCATACATTCGAAAGTAAATTGTAGGGTGAACAAAATTCTACAAAAGCCATTGCATTTCTTCTTCAAGCATGATCCGACAGCACTAAACATTTTGATTTAGCTTGCTCACCATAGAAGGCAGGCTTGCTTTGGAAGGATGGAATCATACATACTGGTCACACTAATCGGCCCCAAAGCCCGTGGTTTACAAGAGACAAGCGCGTGTATACGGGTGTATGCACTAATTAGTAACCCGCACAGCACCACATAACGCAAACAAAGGCTCCCGTCTAACATGAGAACCAGACAAATCCAGAATCATAGGAGGAATATTACAGTGTGTATGAAGATAGAATGAAAATGTGCCACTTGGACAGCTATTCAGTCCCTAAATTTAGAGAACCATCTTTCATTAACTTTAAGCTCAGGCTGTTGAATCTTCCTCTTGAGTAATGCCTAGATGCTTTTCTCCAATCTGTTCCAGTTTTCATCATAGCCACAAATTCATCGTAGCTGATACGTCCATCCTGTAATATTACAAGAATGTTGGTGAAAACTTTCATTATCCTTACCAATAAAAGTATACCATCAAAATAATCACCTTGTCCGTGTCTACTTCCTGGAAAATATCATTTGCTACATCTGTACAATCTTCAGCTCCATCTTCCATCAAGGCATTCCGCAGCTCATCTGGTTCAATATAACCATTCCCATCCTTATCAAAATAGGAGAAAGCCTTGCGAAGATGCTCGTCGTTAGCCATTCGTTTTAGATGAAGGGAAACAGCAACAAATTCTCCATAGTCAAGTGTTCCCTTGCCATTAGTATCTACCTGTTGTCAAGCATGGTTAGAAGACCCAACAAGAATGATTTATACACCATTCAAGCATAAAAATTGAATGTAAACAGGGCACTAGAGTAAAATCAATGACATCAAATGCTGAACATCATTTTCAGTCAGGAGGTTTACAGAACAGCTGGATCCATGACATGTCCAAAATCAAACCTAGCTTGTTAAGGGTAAGTCACGCCAACAAGGCCATGGTGCCCTACGACGACGCAAGCTAGAAAATGAAGAAAAGCATGGGAATCTATATATCTATATCTATATACTAATGAGAAAAAAACAAGGTTTTCTGGCAAAAGCAACTTTATTTATTTATTTATTTTTTGGCCATGTCACTTCCTAAGAAAAATTTTCCCTCCAAAACTACTTTTCTTCTTTTCCATTATACCCTTTTTGTTATTATTATTCTCCATCTAATAGCTATAACTTTACATAGAAAGTATTAATTAAATTAAATAACTACATATTTTATTTTTAATAAAAATTATGAAAATTAAAAAGAATTTATTTATTTAAATTTCATCTATGATATCAATTTTCAAGCGATTGAAATTATTTAAAAACTTTATAATTCATACATTATTTCTTTTCCTGTTACTTACTTTACTGTTTGCTTTCCCTTTTTCTCCCTATTCACTTATGTTATTTACATTTTAGACACTTAAATATCACTAAATTGTATATATTTATAACACAGCATATTTACTTTTTATTACAAAAATATTTAAAATAATCTCTATCTCTATAGTAAGAAAACAAGGTTTTTTTGGCAAGAGCAATTCCCCCCCCCCCACATGTCACTTCCTAAGGAAAAAATTTTCCTGCAAAACTGATTTTCTTCTTTACCTATACCCTTATTATTATTATTATTATTATGAACTATCTAATCTTCTATCTAATTTATACTAATATAATATATTTATTCTAAATATTTTAAATAAGTAATAATTTTATATAAACAGAATTAATTAAATTAAATAGTTACATATTTTATATTTTAACAAATAATTATGAAAATTAAAAGGAATTTATTTATTTAAATTTTATCTACGATATCAATTTTCAAGCGATTTATTTAAAGATTTTATAAATCATGCATTATTTCTTTTCCTTTTATTTGCTTTTTTCCCCCTTATTCACTCATGTTATTTATAGTTCAAACACTCAAATATCATTAAATTGTATATTTATAACACAACATATTTACTTTTTATTACAAAAATATATAAAATATTCTCTAATTAAATTGAATTAATTAAATATATATTATATTTTAAACTCTTATTACTTTAAAGATGAAACACCATTTTTTCATTAGAACAATTGTATAATTTTTTTGTTAATTCAATTACATAATTTTCTTTTAATTTTCATTTATACTTCTATTATTTATGGTTCATATGATTATGTTGCTAAATAGTATAATGTAATACAATACATTTTATTTTTATTACAAAAATATTTAAAATACATTAAAATTTTATCATATAAAGTACTAATTAAATGAATTAATTTTATATTTTATTTTTAATAAAATGTAAAATCAAAATCAAATTTCTTTATTAAAGTTTTTTCAACATTAGCATCACGTCAATTTTAAAGTGCTATATGTCAAATTAAATACACTTGAATTGAGATTTTGTCAATATTTTACACCTTAAACATCACTTCTCTTCCCTTTATTTACTTCATCATACGTGTTTTTTTTTTTGTCCACTATTGTTATTTACAACTCAGATAATAATATCAATATATAACATAAATAAAATATAATATATTTTATTTTTACTACAAAAATATTTAAATAAGTTAAAATTTTAATGCCAAAAGTATTAATTTAATGAATTGATTACACATTATTTTTAAGAAAAATAATTAAAAATTAAAATTAAATTCATTGATTTCAAATTTGATAATATTTTCTTAGTATCAATTTTCAAATGATATATTTCAAATTAAATATAAATTAATTGAGATCAAATTTTTTTCATTTAATATGAATTGTGATTTAAAATTATAGCTATTTCACATAATATATAATTTTTTATAAAATAAAAATTGATTAAAAACATATATATATATATATATATATATATATATATATTGAATTTCTATGTATATTGAAAAGATATTTTTTAAATTAATTTTTCTTCTATTATGATTCACAAATAATAAATGAGAAATAAGACAAATTGCAAAAGTTTCCATTCGTTTATGTTGAATTTTTTTCATTTAACAATGGATTTAAATTGTAGAAAACTTTCAAAGAGTGCTATACTTGGTAACATAATTCAATTGATATTGTGTATTTTAATTTAATAGAAAGAAATGTATGAATTTTAAAATTGTTATTTAGAAAATTAAATGCATAATTATATAATAAACACAATAAATTTGAATTGGGCTCCTTTAAATTATAAGATGCACTTAAGAAGATAAAGTACAACATCACAACTAATAATAAGAAAATCAAATTTTAATAAATAATAATAAATTAGAAAAAAATAATTTTTAAATTTATAACTACACACTCGCTTGATTTTCTCATCAAAGACTTTAATATTAAACTTTGCCCTTGCACTTTAGAGAAATCCAATATTGACAAATTAAATTAAAACATTTTTATAACATTTTTTATAATACAAAACTAATTTAAAATTTATTCATGTAAATAAATATTTAATTCAAGTGAAGTAAATTTATAACCCATACATTGACATACAAAAAAAGGACACACCTCGTAAACATATACCAAAGAATGGTTGCCCAGTCAAAACGAGTTGATAACTCTGAGAAATATCATGTATCAGATTACACGCATTGGAACTCTCATTTACCTATTGATGTTTGGTGGATCAGCTCATGATTCTCAGAAAGATTCGAGGCACTATAAGATTGTGTAAATTTTAATTTTAAATATCATAGTTGATGCAAGGAGATTGAACTAAGAAGAAGTTGATCATACTTACAGCTTCAATGAGCATCTGAACTTCAGATTCAGCAAGTTGAGATCCAAAATTTTGAGGGCCAGCCTTTAGCTCTTCAATTGAAACTATACCATCATTATCACTATCCATCTTTTTAAACATTTCTTTGATGTCTTCGACTTCTTCGGTAGATAAGAAATCAGCTATAACCTGTTTGAAATTGCATAAATTTATCTCTATTTTGCAGTGAATGTGACAATAAGATCACAAACTGAAAATATATTAAGATAAGCAAACCAACCCTCAGGGCTTTTCTTTTAAATCTGTTCATCACTGAAAATTGCTTAAGTCTAGACTTGACAACATCCCCAAGAGGAACATTTGGAGCCTTCTTAGCATTTTGCAGCCAGGGATGCTCTGGAAGCAGAGAAAAGACAAGGGCGATGAACATCATGAATTCCATATGCAACAACAACTTTTTTTTGACCAGGCGCAAGCAGCAAAACCACCTAACACAGGTGGCATGCTAACTTGTTGAATGTCAACTTATAAACACATACACACGCACACTTTCTACCGATGTGGGGACTAAACCCCACCCCGGTAGGGTGGGGCCCTAAACACACACATATGCAACAACAACTTGATAAAGTTAAAACATTTATGAAGATAAACTATGCTAAATATGAACAAAGATGCTATGGATGCAGTTAGAATTCCATTTTTACTTGCATGGCAAAAATCTAGATCTCCAAGCAAGATAATTGCATGAATCGTGGTAGAATGATTAATTTGAGTTCATAAAACTTAATTGCAATTGGCAAAACTACTGATGCTTGCATATGTTCACAAGAATAGCTTCTAGAGCAGATGCGAGAATCTAAGTAGCATCGTTGACTCCAAGCATCATAATATATTCAACCTTCGCAAATTAGCTTGTAGATTACCAATAGACACAGTTACATTAAATTGCTCTCTCTCTCTCTCTCTCTCTCTCTCTCTCTCTCTCTCTCTCTCTCTCTCTATGTGTATGTGTGCACGTGCACAACCAACCATTTTTTTTTTTTGTATGACACTATATACCAGACATTATAGCCCTACAATATAGATTTTTTTTTTTTTTCTAATTTGGATGACAAAGAAAGAATTATATATCTAAATTGCATACCCGATCATTAGTTTCTATCTCCTCAGACCTTCTAACTTATTTTTTCCCCCATAAAGTATCAGTACAAGATTTCAAAGATTACAAAGGAACTGTTTTGTACATATCTAACCATACAAAAACTTCATATTTCAAGTCCAGGTGAACTAAAGAAGCTTCATACTTCAATGAGTTAAAAAATGCCCCCAATATTATTTAAGTTGCCTGTTAATACAAGTTCCAACAGCAACTTATGTTGTCAGATGGGTATCAATGGAAAAATTTGCACATCTATTAAGAGGAACAAGGAAGCGAAGCAGCAGCCAGAAGACAAGCATTCAAAGATGTACCAATTGGCAGATTAGTATGTAAAAGAGAAACAATATCCTTACTCTCTGATTAAGACATAATCAGCCAAATAGAGATGAACATACCCAGCACCTGCTTGGCAGTTAATCTAAGCTTTGGGTCTGGTTCTAACATTTGCCCAACAAGACTTTTAGCACTTTCTGAAATACTTGGCCAAGGTTCTCGTTTGAAATCTATGAGGCCCCGTAGAATGGCCTGGGCAACCCCTTGTTCAGATTCTGAATCAGAATTAAACTCAAGGTAAGATTTTTTGTCAGTCGAGGGACTAAAGGGATAACATGAAGTCCATACATATTCATGTGCATACACAAAGGAGGACATGCAGAAAGAGGACTAATTGAGTCTTGGGAATATAATTACCAGCCCAAAATGGGGGAACACCACACAACAATATATAAAGAATTACTCCAGCACTCCATATATCTATTTCTGGCCCATAGTTCCGCTTGAGAACCTCCGGAGCCATATAATAAGGACTTCCAACAATTTCTGAGAACCTCTCACCTGGAAATCAAAATATCACCAGTAAGATAACATATGTTGCTTGGATTTTACAAACAATGACATAAACTTTGGAATATGATGTTAGAATGAGTATGCAATCTGATGGACTGTGCTATCAGACAGAAAAGCATAGAAACTGAGAACGGCATAGACCAAAAGACAGGCCCTAGGGTAACCAGACAATATGTGATTTCCCGGAAAACAACCCATCAAGTCTAGTGGACCATAACACAATCCGTGTTTGCAATCATAAAATTATAAACATCCAAAAACAACCCACACCTATTATGGTTGACAGGTGGAATTGGTTAAATGAGTATGCAACATGCTTTCAGATGGTAAATCATCACAAATGTAGGTTGGTATATACACATCCCAAAAAATAGGAGTCATAGCCCCAGTAACTGGAAAATCTGTCTTTTCCAAAGAAACGATCCATCATTTGTTTGGTATATAGAAATTGATCCCAATTGAAAGGCAGTTATCACATCACCAGTAATGTTTTTGCTTATGATATCAGTTTAATGTTTTAACTCATGACATCACTGTATGAAAGGACCCACCAACACTGTCACTGTTCAAAGCTTAAGGTTTGCCATTTGCTGTTCATTCACTTCACCATCACCACTGAACCAGATCTAAGGGGGGTTGCAACATTGTTTGGTTTTACAACAGAGTAATTATAGGGGTTCTATTAGCCCAACGGAACTCAGAAGTTGAAGTTTGAATACTTTGCTGATCTCATGACCAGTCTAGACATACAAAATAGATAATGAACGTGTGAATTTGGGGTAGGATTCCAGCCATTGAAGCAGTTAAAATCAAATTAGACTCCACCTCAGCATAATCTACCTTTTTTAGGTCCTGCATATCATATGGAAACAATCTACATTTTTCCTTAATTACCTCATAATTGCACTTTCACCCTTATTCCTAAACTACCTATTACATATATTTAACATTATCAAATGTTTGATGTGTGTGGAACATGACATCACTTACACTCTTCACATTTCATTTGTTTATTTTCAAGAGAAAGTAATTAAACATCACAGAAACTTAGCAACATTTTTTTTTCCCAATTATCTCATCCTACAGAGCGTGCTATTCCATTACAGATTTGCAGATGGACTAATTTTTAATTTCATGGTTAAAGCTTCTGTTGCTTGTTTTCTGTATTATATGAATATGTTTGACAACCTTAAAATGCTTTCCACTTTGAAACGCAGCAGTGGTACAAGTGAGAAGAAAAATGATTCATCAAGGTGCATTGGTAACAACAAATTTTAAATGAACAACAATTTCCTCAATATGTAAACAATTCTTACCAGGTCAATAAAAGTGAACAGATTAACAGCAGCTTTTTCAAAGATGAAACCAAAAAAATTCTGTATAATAACTCATAACAAGAATTGGATGTGTTATCACTCTTATGAATTCAAAGTCCAAGCAAAACCACATAGCATCCAGCACTAGAAATAAAATTCATGGATAGAGAGATTTTACTGGCTCGAGCATTTAATGTCCAATGTTGTATGTGGAGGCTCATTTTTAAGTAAACACCTTATGAGAATGAAGTACTTTATCTACATTGTTTCAATATTCTACTTTAGATTAATCCTGTCCTCCCAGTTTTTTTTTATTCTGCATTATACTAGGACAGGTACAAATTGTCGAAGCATGGAACTGATGGGTATGCAAGATAAGGATCATAAGAATCCCAAGGAGTATTAATTCAAACACTTGTACAAACAACAATTTAACACCAAATGGAACTATACAACAACTTTCAGACTACTCTAGCACTAGAAATAAAATTCATGGATAGAGAGATTTTAGTGGCATGGGCATTAATGTCCAATGTCTTTTTTTTTTTCTTTTTTTTTTTTTGGTTGGGGGGGGTCATTTTTAAGTGAACACCTTATGAGAATGAAGTACTTTATGTGTCAATATTCTACTTTAGATGAATCCCATCCTCCTAGTTTTTCTATTCTGCATTATACTGGGGCAGATACAAATCACAGAGACATTGAACTAATGAGTGTGCAAGATAAGGATTCCAAGAATCCCAAAGAGTAGTAACGCAAACACTTTTAGAAAGAACAATTTAACACAAAAAGGAACTATACAACAACTTTTCAGACTACTCTCGCACAGCAATTGATCTACCATGCTCAGAACAGTTGCGACTCATTAATGATCACATAGAAGGGATATTAATAAACAAGCCATGATTAATCAATCATCCTTCCCTAGAAAAGCCAACACTTTTAATTTAGGACATTTCGAAATGAATTAATATACCCACAGTTTATCCATTGAAGAAGAACTAGTAGTCGATTAGTTCCTGGCTTTCTAATAAAAGAACTAATAGTTCAATACTTCCTAGCTTTCCATACTGACGATTACCAAACCACTTTCCATTATGTGCAATACCCACATCCCAAAACAGTAATTCGTACCTGGCTTGAAGAATATCGACAACCCAAAATCAATAGCTTTCAAAGGCGAATTCTCCTTCTTATTAGCAAACAAAAAATTCTCGGGCTTCAAGTCCCTATGGATAACCCCGTGCTTATGACAGAGCTGCACAACCTCCATAATCGTCCTGGTTACCGCTGCCGCAGCTCGCTCCGTATAATGCCCACGTGCCACAATCCGATCGAACAGCTCACCACCTTCACACAATTCCATCACCAAATGCACAGCATTGTCATCTTCGCACGCTTCCTTCAAGCTCACAATGCTCGAACTCTTGGGTAAATGCTTCATAATCGCAACTTCACGCCTCACATCCTCAATATCCACCGCAGTCCTCAGCTTCCTCTTCGAAATGCTCTTACAAGCCAGCAACTCCCTCGTTTCCCGATCAATACACAGATAAGTCACACCGAACTCACCCCGACCAAGCTCCCGATCCAGCAGGTACTTCTCTTCAATATTTTCTTTGGGGACGTCACTTAACACGGTGATCGGAGCTTTCTTGCCGGCGGTGGAATCGCGCTTGCCATGATCATGTCCGGTGAAGCTGGATTTGACGTCCTCTCTGGCGACGGCGGCCGGAGATCTACAACAATTGCCCATTATAGCCGATGATCTTGGTGGTAGTGATAATTCAAAACCCTAACTAGCCAGTTGCTAGGGTTTCAAGCATTGTAATGCCGAAACCCTAACTTCTTGAGAAGAAAAGGAGATTGTGAAATTGTGGATAGCAGGAGAATGAAGAAGAAGTGTGACAGTGAAGACTGGGATCGAGGGAGGTAGTCCGCCAACGGCTAAGCAGCCAAAGCTGCTTTTTGCAGTGGCGAGCTCATCATTTTGGTAAGTAATTTAAAAAATTTCAGGAGTGAATTTTGTTTTTAAAATTTTTAAATTGCCATTATGTCCTTTTTTTTCTTTGGGTATGTCAAATTTGTCGGCTAAATTTTCTAATTTTGTTTTTGTTCCCAATTTTTTTTTCTTTTAACTTTTTAACCAAGTCAGGGAGACGAGGGAACGGATTATTTCCCTTTTGTTCTGTTAATTTCTTATTATTTTTTAAAAAATAAAGATATAAAATTTATTTATTTATTATTTTTAAAAACATTTTTTGTTTTTTAAAGAAATTTGAGGTATTGAAAAATTACACCCCTATCTTATTAATAACGGAAGATTAACACCATTAGAATGTAATATAGATACTCTTTTTATGCTTTCATACCTTTTGGATTTCTTCCCGTTCATGCTCGATAATTTATTGCTACTTCCACAACGTATAAATGCAATAGAAAACAGATGTCACCATTTGCTTGATATGTATTAGATTAGATTAGCTACTATTCCCAATTAGTCAAGATGTACTTTACATGTTTTTGTGAAAAAATGTATATATATTTTTCATAATTTTTTATTAAAAGGCATAGCTTTTATATATAAACGAAAAAATATTATACACTTTTGTATAAAGTTTTAACTTTTGTGTACTTATTTATTATATACAAAATTTGTATATACTCATAACTTTTATGGAAAAAAATATAAAATTTTATATATAAGATCGCAACTCTTATAAATTTCATGTTGAACTCACGTTAAAACTTGCAAAATTTTAAAATACATGCTCAAACATGATTTTTTTTCCCATTACAAGTGTTGATAAAATAAATTTTTTTAAAATATCTTATTTTCACATCTGTACCTATGTTCTCTCACAGAAAAAATTAATATTTACTTTGAATTTTGCATCTTCCGTTGGAATAAAAATACTTACAAATATTTAATATACTGAATTGAATTATTTAAAATATTTTTTAAATATCAAACTAATTAATTTTTATTATAAGGTGAGTAATTTTTAAAGATTAATTTATTTAGTATATATGTTGAACAACTAATAACTTAATTAATTAAATGCACATAAATTTTTCTTCTACTCTAAACACTCGCATCCAAATTGAGGATTTTTGTCGTTGATAACCCGAAATACATAAAAGTCATTAGACCTTGAACTCGCTCGCAGTCCTCGACTGTAATCGCTTTGACTGGATTAAATCGTCAACGGCAATTATTAAAGTTCTATTTCGCAAATGATTAATAAATTAATTAATAATTAATATAATATAACTTATAATTAATAATCAATAAATTAATTGATTATATACAAATATTTTATAAAATTAATTAAAATTATAAAAAAATATTAAAAATATATTAATAAAAGTAAATATATAAATTAAAATAACTCATTAATAAAAAAAATATGATTATAAATTAATAAAGAAAATGAGAATAAATTTGAAATAATTTTCAAAAAAACTTAAGTTAACCTATTAAATTAAGCCTTTTTTAATAAATTAGTATGAGAAATACCTTTAAGAATTAATTTATAATTTATTGATTAAGTCAATAAAATAAATTATAAATAAACTTATTTATTACCAAAAAAAATAGAGCCTAAGACATACCAGTTACGTCAATATATTAGTGAATTTATTATTGGACTTTATTCATTTATATAATATGATATAAAATAAATAAATTTTAATAATAACTTATATAAAATAAAATAAAATTTAATAATAATTTATACAAAATAAATAAAATTTATTTATTTATTACATAAATAAATTTAATAATAATCTTTAGGACTTAATATATAACTTATTGATTAAATTAATAAATTATAAATTAATTTATTTATTGCAAAAAATAGATACCAGTTATATCAATGTATTAGTGAATTTAATCATTGAATTTTATTCATTTATATAATATTTTATAAAATAAATAAAATTTAATAATAAAATTTAATAATATGCTTGTACACCAAAATCTCCCATCACCGACACACATTTTTTTTTTGGTAGAGAAAAAGCCTCTAAGAAGGATGACCAAGACATATACAGAGGTCGTCTGTTACACGGCTTTTTATCGGTTGATTAAAGTGCCTTTAACTTATTAATCCAATTAATTACTTATTTTAAATATTTGGTAAATAATTAATTTTAAAAAATTAAAATTTCTCTCAAATTATGAAATAATAATAATTTTTATTTATTATTTTGTTAAAAATGCTGGTAATCAAGATGTTAAACCATGTCATGCTTAGAATTCGGGAACTATGTCATCGCACACCTTTAATTATATACTATAGTAAAATTTTTTATACATAACAAATAATTATTAAATTATTTATTAACTATATTTATATAAATAAAATTAATATTTTAATAAAATAACTATTATAATATGTTAAAAATTTTGTTATATAATTGTTCAATAAATTTAAATTCTTCTTACATTAAAAAGTAAAAATTAATAGCATCAATCTATACACATATAATATATATACATACACACACACACACACACACACACACACACACACACACACACACACACACACACACACACACACACACACACACACACACACACATATATATACACTCAAATAAATATATATATATATATATATATATATACTCAAATAAATAAAAAAATATAATTATATATCATTTTCTAAATAAATAATTAATCTTATTAAATATTTTTATTTAAATAATTAATATTTTTAACTAATCAAATCAGTTATTAACAAATTATTAATATAATCATTAGTTAATAAAATAACAATTAAGGATGCAAAAGTGGGTCTAAGCCCACAAACAATACAAGTATGGGATAAGAGCAAGGTGGACACAAAATCTTAGGCTCGCATATTTTTGCAAACTTAAATAAGCTTATTCACATAGAGATGCTTACAAACTTCTATATATATATATATATATATATATGAAATGATACAATATATTAAAATTTAATAATTTAATTTAATGTAATTTATGATAGAGTTTATAAGCTAAGAGAGGGCAAATTGGCTCTTAACAAAAATTTTCATATAAAATTTATGATGTTGATATAATAAAAATTATGAAGTACAATAAAAAGATTCTTGAAATTTGATGAACATGTAGTTTCAAGAATATGAAATATTTTAATAATGATTTTAAGGTTTTCCCAAAAGTAATTCAAAAAATATTTCTTCGCTTAACACGATGAAGAAAACCATATACCTTCTTTTTCAAAGATGCAATGCAATTTTTAAAATAAGATTCAAATAAAGAAGTAGAGAAAAAGACACAAAAAAATTTTATAGAGGTTCGATTTTTCAAAAAGAATGTTTTTTGGGTCTAATCCTTTATTTTCAAGTTATCAAATATCACTTAAAGTATTCACTAACTTTTCACTAAGTTACAATACCTAACTTTATAAGATGTTCCTGATTTATACTAGAATTTCTACAACCACCTAATTTTACAAAATTTATCAATCTTCATTTAGATTTCAATCACCACTTAGTTTTACGAGATTCACCAATTTCTATTAGAATTTCGATCACCACCTATCTTTACAAGATTCTTACAATCTCCACTAGGATTTCAAGATACAAGAAGGATTTCCCTTATAATCTCTAAAAGAGATTACATAAACTTTCACTCATTAATATTCTTAAAGTGAATATGCAAGTTTTAGTTCTAAAGTAAAAAGAAGATAGGAACTAAGATTTTTCTAAAATGAAGGCTAAAGAGAATTTGTAAATTTTAGTGCAATGCTTCTATTTCTTCTATGTTTTTCTCTTGCCTCATCTTCAAAAGCATAAAGCCTATTTATAGTAAAAACCAACCTGGGCTCTAAGTTGTTTTTTAGCTCCAAGTTTGAATTTAAGCTCCAATTTTAAAATTTGAACTTTTGGCTCCAAGCTTTATTTAAGCTTTAAAATTTTGAAATTTAAAAAATAGTTCCATAAAATGTTGGCTTGCCTTAGAAGCTTTCTAAAATATCACACAATCTGAAAATATCAAATATGTATTGTGTAGGTCAAATTTTCTACCATTTTTTCACTTTTCTCGATTTTCTACCTAGGATAGCAACCACACTACCATTTTGCTAAAACTATACTTTTTTCCAAAAAATTGATCTAACTAGCTTGTATTGTATATGTACTGCCCAAAACTATTCGTCCAACTATAAGAGGATTATCAAGATAACCTATATAATTTAATATTATTTTTAGCACATGTTAGGTAATTTAAAATTTGAAATTTCCTCTCATTTTGATTTTTCCACTTTTAACCAATCAAAAGCTTAAAATGATTTTTCCACTTTGAAATTTCCTCTCATATTGACCATTAGATCTTATCATCTTTTTTTTTGAAAAATAAATATTATATTATAGCCAATTAAATTCTTACTTGATAAGTAAGTTTGGCATTTTCAAAAATAGAAATAAATGAAAATTCATAAAGCATTTTTGTCATATGGGAAAATATACTTTTAAGAAGTTAATTGGGCTTTTGCAAATATAAAAGTATGATGGCTTAAAGTCCATAAAATATTTGAAGAGTTTGATAATTATAATCCATTAATTTTTTATCTAAATAAGTTAGAAAATAATAATAAACTAATAAACTCAAGTTTCAACTTATAAAAATATTTTATAAATAAATCCAATTTATTTCTCATTTGTTTTCTAATTCTCCCCCTTTTTGATAATGACAAACCTTTGTAAAGTTTTGCTAAAAATAATTTCAAATCATATATCATAAAGGATATCAGAGTTATATGAATATCTTACTAGAAATATCAACACGATCTAATATGTGGGAGATGTTAGAGGTATTAGAGCATGATTCAATTTTTAGAGGTATTAGAGCATGTTAAAAAAATTACACTAAAACTATATATGACTTTAAAATGCTCCCTCTAAATCTAAGGTTCCTTGAAAAATTGCTCCCCTTAAAAACATGGATATTAAATAAATCTTCATTTAAAAAATGCATTTTCTTACTAACCAAAAAAATTTGATTAAAGTTAAAAACTTTTCATCCCAAAAAAATCTGCTTAAGGTTAAAAACTTTACATCACTTATTCCCCTTTTAGCATTAGCAAAAACAAGTGTAAAATAGTGTTGGTGTAAGAGAGACAGTAGAAAAAGAATGAAAATAGTATCAGAGCAAAAGAATATATACCAAAGTAAAAAAATATAGCATAGAAGTAGTGGAATTAGAACAAAAAAAAAGAGGGACAGAAGCATAAACATAATAGAAAGACAAAAGTAGGAGAGTCAATGGTTAAAAAATAAGTTGGAAAAATTAATAGTGATAAAAATTATAACATGAAAAAAAAAAAGAACATTAAAAAAATAACAGTGTCAAGTTAGAAGTCATTAAACATCGAAGCAAAAGACTAATAAGAAAGCATTTAGAACAGAAAATGATAAAGTAAGACAATTATGAGTAATTAACAGAAACATTTAACATTAAAAATGCCTAAGATTCTGCATGAAAAGAAATATCATCCCAGATGACAGCAACAAGAAATAACAGAAATCAACAAGTGATAGGATATATCAACAGAAAAGATACAAAGACAATGAAAAGTGGTTATTAACACTTATAAATATTAGATTTGTCAATATGCAAAAGTTATTCAAAAGCAAACAGCATCAAGACATGTGATTTCTTTAACTAAAATTGTTAACAAAAATTAACTTGTCTTGACAGTTTTAGATGCATATGCAAAGGTGAAAAACCCATGAACTACAATGCCTATGCTTAAGCTTAATTAGCAAACTAAGTTAAACTATCTAAGGCTTCAAGGAAGGTTTGTTCTATAAAAGCAATAGGTCAATAATAGTATTTATCTGTGCTTGTAAGTCTTAGAAACTACTAGTGACCCTATTAGAGAGATTTGTAAGATCTCTTTCAAACTTATCAATTTTGTCTTTATTACTGGGCTTAAAATTAGATGGACCTGCTAAAACACAAGGCAAAGTTAGAAGGTATGCTTCATGCATCATAAGGTCAATAAAAGAGTGAAATGGTCAAGTGATGGTCAATTAGAATATGATAAAGAAGGTTGTGGTTTAAGTGGAGTAGCTTTGGCTTTGTCTTTGATTAGTTGAGGTGTTTTTATAAGAGGTGTTTTGGTAGGTAAAGCTTTAGCAAGTGTTACTTCAACAAAGCTAGGAGTAATGTGATCAAGAGTGGTTGAAGTGTATGATAGGACTAAGATAATCTAGTTAGGTTATTCTACCCAAATGATCCACTATCTTGGCTTATTACATTAAGTTATAAAAAAACTCAGTAACTGTTGGGCATAAGAGCACTGAATTGGAATATGTGGTCTTCCTATTTCCCTTAAATATAGCTCAACCAAGTTGGAGATTCAAATGATGGTGGTACTCATAAGGTCCAATAATTGAAGCATAATTACAAAGGTTGTAATCCAAAAGAGCTCTAAGGTGGACCGCTATTGCCTTCAGATTTTGGAATTACACCAGCATCCTTAGATCATTCCACTTTAATGTTTACATATTCTTTTTATAGGTTTTCTAGTTCCTCATTCATTGAGACACCAAAAATATATATTAGCTCCCAAATTAGATCCTTCTGTCTCATTTCCTCCCTTATGTCAATTCGTGGCTCATACTATGTTTCCCTTTCCCTTTTCCTTTCCTAATTACCAGTAAGTTATTCTTTTTCTTATTTTCTTCTTCATCTTTCTTTTCTTGTACTCTTATTTAAATTTCCTTCTCTTTTTCTTCTTTTTCTTCTATTTCTTCTTTATTGTATACTATATTAAGCTTTTCCTTTAGTTTTCTAATTTCTTCTTCCAGTTACCTTTTTCTGGCTATAGCAATGTCAATCTTAATGTCTAATAATCTATTCACATATTCTTCATTTATAAGTTAGGTATCAGATTCAACCTGAATTATTTTTTTTCCTCATAATCTAATTCCAATTCAATTACTTCTTTGACTTTTAGTTTTATTACTTTTATTTCATAGTATTTAGGCATATAGCCAATTTTTTTTACTCTACTTGATCTTCTTCTTCTCTTCCTATTTCCTTTTCCTTCTTTTTATACTTACCACTATTATTTCCTAACTTTATAGTTTTTAGGACTTTAATAGATCTTTTCATTTCTTTGGCTTCTACTTCTCTTGGATTCTTTTCTAATTTTCTATTTTCTTTTCCTTTATCAGACTTTTTTCTTCCTGAACTTCCTTTTTCTCTAGTAGTTATTCTTTTAGCAGGTATTTGAAAGGAGCTATCTATTTTTTCTTTCTCCTTCTCTTCTTTCACTTCTTTTAAAAATTTTTTCTTTAATCTTCTAACTCTATGAACTTTAACTAAATAATTTTTCAAGTTAATGACTTTTTTATTCATGTTAGGAGGCAGTTCAAGTTCTTTGCTAAATGCTAATGTCTAAGCTAGCTATTATTTATCACATTATTTCTAGAAATTCCTTACCATTTCTCTTTGAACAAATTTACTTTAAAGTATTTTAGGATTTTGGTAATCACCATACCATATCCTATATGTGTATTAACCCAAAACTTAATAAATAGAATTTATCTAGTTATCTAATACCATAAATTAATTTTAAACTTAATTTTAATGGCTCATAATAAAAAGGCTTAAAAATTACTTATATTACTTATAAAACCCTATTTGGGACATAGCACATTATGAATGTAGTAATGCAAGACCTTACGATTCATAATCAATTGATTTGCTAGATGAGCCTTGTCAATATTTCTACTTCCTAATTTTTGAACCCATATCTTAAAGTTAAATGCATTTTCATCCTTAATGGTTCTACTTTGGTTTAACTTGGCTCCTTCATTAATAGATCCCAACAGATAGTTCATCAATCCCAGACTGATTTTCTATTCTTCTCCATTAACATAAATTAATAACCCTTCATTATTCTTTAGGACATAGCATATCACAGATCTAGTAGTGCAAAATCTTGCAATTCATAGTTAATTAGTTTGCTAGAAGAGCCTTGTTAGTATTTCTACTTCCTAATTTTTAAACCTAACTTCTAAAGTTGAACCCATTTTCATCCTTAATGGTTCTACTTGGGTTTAACTTAGCTCCTTCATTAAGGGATCCTGGTAGATAGTTCATCGGTCCTAGATTGATTTTCTGTTCTTCTCTATTAACATAAATTAATAACCTTTCAGCATTCTCTGAGGGTTCAACATTAGCAAAGAAAAATTGTGTGCTTTTCATACATTAATTCATCTATTTTCACAAATTCCTCCCATTACATTTCATTCATCCATCTGAAACATTTTACTTCTTTATTTTCTAAAGATTGAATATCAACTTTTTTAGGTTTCATGAACTTTCTTGTCTCAAAATCACTGTCATATTTGCTAGCCACAAATACATTCCTGAAATCATTTTCATTGAAGATTGTGGATTGTGCCATTGATAAGGTGAAGGTTTATCAAAGACAATCAGGGTTAGTATTGAAATGGGTAAAGAGACAAAGTTATTAAAAAATGGCTAAGATGTTTCTTGATTAGAAAACTTAACGGAACTTAGGTTGAAAGTTACAAGTTCTAATGACAAATAGCAGAGAAATGGAATAATTTTCTAGGTTGGAGTAGGAAGAAGATGAATTAACTTGATTTGGGAATGTTGTACTTATTTGATGAAATAAATTTTATTTTCTTGGAAAAATTAGATTCAACAAGTATAACCTAGGATTTTTATTAATTTTTTTTATAAAAATAGTTAGTAGAAAAATAGATGATTAAAAAGTTAAAATCGAGTTTAATTTTGAATTAAAATGTTAACTCTATTTTAGGAGAATAATAAAAGTACTTTCAAGTACAAAAAGAAATAATATGTAATAGTAAATTTAGTAGGAATGTCCTTTTGGTACCAAAATTGTGATTTGACATAATTCAAAAAATTTAAAATCTTAATTTTCAATTTTTTAAACCTTTCAAACCTTCTAGAAATAGGTTCATATTAGTTATTTCCTAACTAATCTGAATCTATTTCTAAGAAATGATGCATGAGATATCACATAGGTGTATGACAGCATATAAATTACATATAGAGCAATTCTTTCAAAACTAACCATACCAAGTTCCTTTCTAATATGATAAAACCTATCTTCATGTAAAGATTTTGTAAAGATATCCACTAATTAATTTTCACTATTTATAAATTTAAATATGATATCTTCTCTAAACATATGATCTCTTATGAAGTAATATTTAATTTCAATGTGCTTTGTTCATAAGTGCTAAATAGGATTTTTCATTAAATTTATAGCACTTGTATTATCATAAAAGATTGGCATCGATGAGAATTTCAAACCATAATTTTCAAGTTGTCTTTTTATCTATAGAATTTATGTGTAATAACTTCCTACTGCCATACATACTACTTTTGCTGTTAATAAGGTAATTGAAGCTTGCTTTTTGCTATACCATAATATAATTCTTTATCTCAAAAATTGACATACTCCACTAGTGCTTTTTCTATCTAGCACACATTCTGCAAAATTAACATCTAAATATCTAAGTCAAAGAACTATCCTTGGGATACCAAAGGCTATAGCTTTTAATTCTTAGTAAATATCTAAAAATTCTTTTAACAACACATAAATGAGATTCTTTAGGATTTGTTTGATATCTAGCACATATATAAACACTAAACATAATATCTAGTCTACTTGTAGTTAAGTAAAAGAGTGAACTAATCATGCCTTTATATTGCTTTTTATCAACCATCTTACCATTTTCATATTTGTCCAATTTTGTCGCTGGATTCATAGGAGTAATAATGGTTTTTGCATTTTCCATTCTAAATTTCTTTAGAAGTTCACTTATGTATTTTGCTTGATTTATAAATATTCCTTCCTTTGTTTGCTTTATTTAAAGTCCAAAAAAAATATGAGTTCTCTCATCATACTTAATGATTTGAAAACTCCTTGTATAAAAGGTTATTAGTATAATCAAAGATAATATCATTAAAATAAATTTGGACAATTAGTATATCATGCTTAATGATTTTGATAAAAAGAGTAATATCCACTTTACCTCATGAAAAACCATTTTCAATAAGAAATTTACTAAGCCTTTCATACCAAGCTTTTAGAACTTGTTTTAATCGATAAAGGGCTTTAATGAATTTAAAAACATAAGTTGGATTTTATTTATCTTCAAATCCAAGATATTGTTCTACAGAAACTTTCTCATTTAGAAAATCATTTTGGAAAAGTACTTTTCACATCTGTTTGATAAAGTTTGAAATTTTTGAAGTAAGTGAAAAATAGTAACATTCTTATAGATTCAAGTCTTGCTACCAATGCATAAGTTTTATCAGAATCAATACCTTCTTATTGATTATATCCTTAGGCTACTAACCTTGTCTTGTTTCTTACCACTTTATCGAATTCATCTAATTTATTTCTGAATACCTATTTAGCTTCGATGACTGGATGATTTAAAGGTTGTGGTATAAGTTTCCATAATTCATTTTTCTCAAATTGATGTAATTCTTCTTTCATGGCTTTAACTCAACTTTTATCATTGAGAGCATCTTGTACATTCTTGGGTTCTATACGTGATAGTAAAGCCATATTAGTCTTATTATTTAAAAAAAGATCTAGTTCTCATACCTTGAGATGAATCATCAATAATAAAGTTATTTGGATAGCTTAAATGATTTCTCCATTCTTTTAGTAAACTTTCTCTACTTCTTTGAGGTGTATGTTATTACTCTTTAGCTAGATTATTAACAACTTCAACTATCCTATTCATTTTTAGCTTTCTGCTCTAGATAACAATCTCCTTACTCTCTCAGGAAATGAGTTTCAAATAGGTTTTCTCTAGTTATTTTTGTTTAATCTTTAGATTCTTGCTCTTTTAAGATTATCTAACTTTTATCATCAGCTTGCTTTCTCAAAGAATATATATTAGATTCATAAAAATTAACATGCATAGATTCTTCAATTGTAAAGGTTCTTTTGTTATATACTCTATAAACTTTACTTGTATTAAAGTATCCTACAAAAATTCCTTCACCATTTCTTAAGTCAAAATTTGTAAAATTGTATTTTCAATTATTTAAAATGAAATATTTGCATCCAAAGGCATGAAAATAACTAATGTTAGGTTTTCTACCCATCTATAACTCAGATGGTATTTTCATTAAAATAGGTTTGTATGAAGTATCTATTTGAAATATAACCTGATGTATTAATAGCTTTAGCCTAAAAATATTTTGGTAAATTATTTTCACAAAATATAGTTCTAGCCATATCTTATAATGTTCTATCCTTTCTTTCTACCACCTCATTTTGCTGAAGAGTTCTAAGATAAGAAAAGTTATGACTAATATTATTTTTATCATAAAAATTTTTAAATTTTTAATTTTCAAATTCACCACTATAGTCACTTCTAATATTTGTAATGCAAAAATGTTTCTCATTTTGAACTTTCTTGCAAAATTTTTTAAATATATCAAAAATATCATCTTTATATGCAAGAAAATATATCAAAGTTGATCTAGAAAAAGCATCAATAATTACTAAACTATACATTTTTCCTTCAAAGTTCAATGTTTTGGTAGGATCAAATAAATCTATATGTAAAAGCTCTAGTAGTCTAGAAGTTAAAATCACATTAAAAGGATGATTTTACTTGCTTGCCTTATCGACATGCATCACATATATAATCTTTTTCAAAATTTATTTTTAGAAGACCTATCACTAAGTTTTTCTTCAAAAGATTTGAAATAAAATGCATATTAACATAACCAAGTCTTTTATGTCATAGCTATCTTTATCACTTGTTGATGTAAGACATTTTAAAGAGTTTGAAGAAATTTTTTGCATATTTGAAATATAGACATTATCAATTCTTTTTTTGACAAAAAAAGATTTATTTTCCCTTTTGTGTTGAATAAAATAGTGTGATGATTCAAAAATTACTTTATAACCTTTATCATAAGTTAGCTAATGCTTGAAAGATTATGCTTAAAGCCATTAACCAAAATAACATTATCGATGGAGGTAAGACCCATACATATGTTACCTATACCGATAATTTTGCATTTTGTGTTATTTCCAAGTGTGACAAATCTACCATATATGGTTTTCAGTGATGAAACTTGCTTTAATCTCCAGTTATGTGTATTGATTATCCACTATCTAGAAACCAATCATCCTTCTTAGTTGTTGATTTAAAACACACCTATAACAAAAGATTAATTTTTCTTAGGTACTTAAATATTTTAAGGTCCTTAAAAGTTATTGATGCTTTTTTATCATTTTGTTTATCAGGCATGTTAGGTTTCACATGTCTCATATAATGTAATGGGAAATAGATTTTTAAAAATTATATAAGTTAAACCTTTTCAGAATCAATGCATAGAAACATAGATCAATATCACAAGGATTACCTCTTGGAATGCAGACCACAAACCACAAGTACAATCAAGTGATGGTGCCTCTACGATATCCACATGGAGTAAGAATAATGATTTCTCAACCTTCACGAATTTGTTAGGAAACGTCTCTCTCATAAAGGTCTAAGGTTTAATGCAGTTTTTAGGATTTTTATGCTATTTTTCTAATGGCAATTTTATTTCTTTTTCCTTTAAAAAAATGATGCCTTCATGCCCTTGTATAAAGCTAAAAGCAAGCCACTTTCCTAGTCCTACTAGGAAACTACCTTCAATTTTAATTCCACTCAACCACTAGTATCTTATCCCTATCATGATGAGAGTAAGGAGAGATAGAACTTATCCGTTAATTATCTAATGTTACCTTAATATTAAAAACTAAATATTATTAGATAATAATATTATCTAATATCAAATGGTATAATTATCTGATATTACTTTAATATCAGATAACATCATATAATATAATATATTATATATTACGTGAATAATATATATACTATTAATTTGATAATATATATATTAAATAACAAGCCCAATTAATAGGTTTTTAATTTAACCAAAATCTTATTAATTACTGTCTCATTCTTACTCCTTTTATGTGACCCTGTAAATTTTCATTACATTAGTAATAACCCATCAGTAGACCATAAACAGTGAGCGGTATGTAGAAATACATCATTACTACCTAAGTAGTAAGAATATCTGTAATTCGATATCCATTTAATATATAAACAACATTTTACAATACAATCCCTTTTATAACGATATCCAAATCGAACTAGCATGGAATGTGTTATCCTTATCAATATTCAATCGACATTTCTTAATACTAAGTAGACTAACTTAAGCAAATAATCAATAGCACATATTGATCCATTTGAGTATGGTCATACATTTTTTAATCTCACTCAATTAAGAGACTTAAGGATATCTCTCTTTATATATAGGAGGAACAAAATCTCATCTATATCACTCACATCCCTCTGTATGATTTGTGACATGCCCAATCAATGCCCTAGTCTCACTCAATCAAGAGGCCTAAGGATATCTCTCTTTATATATAGAAGGAACAAAATTCTATCTATATCACTCACATCCCTCTATATGATTCGTGACATACCTAATCAATGCCCCACATATCATCCTGGTTAAAGTGTGTAACTCCTCATGTAAGGAATCATAGTGACTTTAGGTCAAAGAATTATGTGCAATGTGGTTACATGATAATAGCTAATGACACATGCCAAACCATGTAGTATTCTTATAACGAATCAATCTAATATATTCGTTCAGTAATAATGTACCCCTATGTTGACTCGATGTCACATATCCATAATTCATAATCATTGGTCACCATACATGATAATCTCAATGTATTATTGCTATCCCTTTTACAATAATATTCAACTATAGATATTTTAGGAATAGTAAAATTATTGTAGCGACAATTATTATATTAAGTTATAAAATGTGCAAATATTAAAATGAAATAAAATATAATAATTGCATTACCTAAAATAAAATATGATATATTATGTATTATTACAATTATCTTATGATTGATTCCTAAGAAATACATACTAAGAGAGCATCTAGTTTTAATTTTTCTTTGTAAGCATTCTTTTTCTTAAATAACAAAAAGAAACAATAAGATATTTATCTCCACAATAATTACAAATCATATATGAACTTGATGAATGTAAAGCTTTCACAAATTTTTTTTATAATATTTATTACAATGTAAATGAAAACATCCTCATCCTTTTTTTTCCAAAGAATATTTTTGAATTTCTAAAAAAGTATCCAAATTATTTTTTTCACTAACAAACTTTGCAAGATCATTTGTTAAAGTATTTATCATTTGTTAGGGTATTTTTTTTAGAAAAATATTTTCCTTTTTGAAGTTTAAAGATTTATGTTCTAACTTAGATCTTATTTTATGATTTTTTATTTTCAAAACTTTAAGATCATTTTCTAAAGCTTGATTTTCTTTCTTTGAAGAGTCTTTTTCTTTTAATAAATCTAGATTTTCTTTTTTCAAATTTTTAATTAATTTTGTTAGAAATTCAAGATTATTTTTTAAAACATGTTTTTCCTTTTTTAAAAGCTTTATTTTCATTTTTCAAAAATTTTAAATTATTTGTTAAATTTTGATTTTCAATTTCAAAGGAGATTGAAAAACTTTTTTTCCTTCTTGAGAAAATTATTTTCCTTTAAGCTTTGTTTTGTTTTTCTAAAAAGAAATATTTAGTTAAGACTTTATGAAAATCTTTCATTAATTCATCATAAGATAAAAAAAATTTAAGTTCATTATCAGTTATCTCATTGTCTTCTTCGTTTTTATCCATAAAGTAGTAAATAGTAGTTGGCAATATCATCTACTTCTTTTTTTTTATCTTCAATTTCTCCTTCAGAGGATACATCTTTATCATCCCATGTTGCCATCGTAACCTTCTTCTTAATTGTCCTCTTTAGAGGTTTTTTTTTTATTTTAGACACTTACTTTTTTTGTATCTTAACTTTTACATTTAGAACAAACCAAGAATTGGTTGTTTGTGTCTTCATTTTGCTCTCTTTTTTGAAATGTTTTAGGTTTAAAATCGCCTTCTCTTTTGTATATTCTAAAGATCTTTTTGCCAAAAAGGCTAACTCATCTTCTTATTCTTTTGCTTCTAGATCAAGATCATCATCTTCTTCTTCTTCATCTTTTTTTAAAGATATTTTAAAAGCTATCATTTTCTTTTTCTTTTCTTAATCTTCTGTCATGTATGTTTTTTCATATGCTAAGAGTTTTCCTCTTAACTTATTATATGTAAGAGTAAAGAGATTATATTATTCTTGTATGTATGGCATCTACTTTAGATTGCCATAATTTTAGAAGAGTTCTCAAAATTTTCATCATTAGTTCTCCATCTATAATGATTCTTCCTGATGCATAAATATCATTAATGATGATTGAGAGCCTTTCAAATATAGGGTCTATCTTTTCATTTTCTTCCATCTTGAGTATTTGATATTTATGTACAAGCATATTGATCCTAGTTTCTTTTACTTAATTAGTACCTTCATAAGTCACTTCAAGTTTATCTCACATTAATTTTGAAAAAGTATATTTAGAGATCTTTTTAAACTCGCTAGGTGTTATAACATATATAATGACATTCATTACTTTGTGCGTGTTGTTTCCTTCTTGTAATCAGCTTTTGTCCATTCATTTTTTGACTTGAACACTTTTATCTCTCTTTTTATTTTTGTAGGTGCTTCATAGCCTTCCTTAATAACTTCTTTTACTTCAATGTTGGTGGATTTGATGTAGATCATCATTTTAAACTTTTAATAATCATAATTTGTGCCATTAAAGTTAGAAGTCTAGTTGTAAAATGTCCTTCTAGTCTATAATTTTAGCCAAAAAGCTCCATTACTTACAAGATTTTTACTCATTAAATTGTTAGACTTTAAAAAATATGAGACTAAGCTTGGATACTAATTAATAGAACTTATATGCCAAGAAAAGGTGAACTAGCTTTTAAGAAAATTTTTCAAATAAAATTTATGATGTTGATATAATAAAAATTATGAAGTACAATAAAAAGATTCTTAAAATTTGATGAATATGTAGTTTCAAAAATATGAAATATTTCAATAATGATTAAAAAAAATTTCTCAGAAATAATTCAAAAAATTTTTTTTGCTTAATATGATGAAGAAAACCATGTACCTGCTTTTTAAAAAATGCAATGCAATTTTTAAAACAAGATTCAAGTAAAGAAATAGAGAAAAAGATACAAAGAATTTTTATAGAGGTTCGATTGTCCAAAAAGAATGCTTTTTGAGCCTACTCCTTAATTCTAAAGCTATTAAGTATTACTTGAGATATTTACTAACTTTTCACCAAGTTACAACACTTAATTTTACAAGATGTTCTTGATCTATACTAGGATTTTCATAACCACCTAACTTTACAAGATTTACCAATCTTAACTAGGATTTCAATCACCACCTAACTTTATAAGATTCACTAATCTCTACTAGGATTTCAAGATATAAGAAAGGTTTTCCTTATAATCTTTAAAAGATATTATACAAATTTTTACTCACTAACACTCTTAGAGTGGATATGCAAGTTTAAGCTCTAAAGTCAAAAAAAGATGAGAACTAAGATTTTTCTAAAATGAAAGATAGAAAGAATTTGCAAGTTGTAGTGCAATACTTCTATTTCTTCTATATTTTTCTCTTATTTCATCTACAAATGCAAGAATTTCATTTATAGAGAAAACCAATTTGGGCTCCAAGTTATCTTTTGACTCTAATTTTAAAATTTGAACTTTTAACTTCAAACTTCTTTTAAACTCTAAAATTTTAAAATTTTAAAAAAAGCTCTATAAAGTGTTGGCTTGCTTTAGAAGCCTTTTAAAATATCACACAATCTAAAAATATCAAATATGTACTATGTATGTTAGATTTTTTGCCACTTTTATACTTTTCTCGATTTTCCTCTCAAGATAGCAACCACATAACTATTTCGTTGAAACTATACTTTCTTTTAGAAAACTAATCCAACTAGCTTGTATTATATATGTACTGCCCTGAATTGTTCATCCAGTTATAAGAAGGTTATCAAGACAACATATATAATTTAATATTATTTTTAGCACATGTTAGGCAAATTAAATTTTAAAATTTTCTCTCATTTTAATTTTCTCACTCTTAACTAATCAAAAGCTTAAAATGATTACTAAATATTGACCATTGGATCTTGTCATCTTTCTTTTGAAAAATAAATATTATATTATAGCCAATAAAATTTTTACTTGATAAAGAAGTTTGACATTTTTAAAAATAGAAATAAATGAAAAATTATAAATCATTTTTATCATATGGGAAAATATATTTTTAAGAAGTCAATTAGGCTTTTGTAAATATGAAAGTATGATAATCCAAAATTTATAAAACATTTGAAGAATTTGATAATTATAATCTATTAATTTTTGAACTCAAATAAGTTAAATAATAATAATAATAAACTAATAAGTCCAAATTTCAACTTATAAAAATATTTTATAAATATAATTAATTTATTTTGCATTTATTTCCTAAATTTATAGTATAAATATAACTAATATATATAATATAAATACCTTAATATTTAAAAGGTCCAATAACTTAAATAATATAATATATAAAAGATAAATTATGCAGATGAGCACATTAGATAGAAAAAATTAATTATGTTTAAACCATTAAAAATGTAAGGCTGTTTAGACAAGTTCACATGAGCTCAAACCTATGAGAACGAGGTCTATCTAGCCAGTAGCACCTGATATACATCCTTACTAACATCTTTGTAGATTTTTGTTCATTATTTTCAAACACTCATTCACATGTTAAAGAGCAAAATTCTAATCAATTATGTGAAGCATGGCAAATAATAAAGCGAAAATCAAATTATTGTATCTATTTTTTTAAATTTGATAAATTATCTTTTCTTCTCTTAACTTATTTAATTATTTAAATATTTAATATGAAAAATAAATAAATAATGTATTCTTATTTAAATGTTTTTAAATATTATTTATTTGGAATACTTAATAAAAAATTAATTTGGTTTATGGTAAAATCTAAATTTTAATTTTGCTAAATGGTTAGTAGTTTTAGTTAATTAAATTCTAAATTAATAGTAATGTACATAAAATATTATTTTGACTATTTTTATTACTCTATGTGTATCAAGTGACCCCAACTTTAATAATACTTTATTCAAAATTTAAATTAAATTCTTCTACTTTATTATTTTTATTTTTTTTTCACCTTTTTTCTTATATTTCTTCTATACAAATTCAAAATTAAAAAAATAATGGGATCTATTTAGAAAATTTATAAAAGTTGAAGAACTTAGAGTACAACTGATTAACTTATGTGTTAGCTTCAATTGTTATATTTTAAACTTAATTAATAAATTATTTGTCACATTATTTAAAATTAACATAAAACATACAATAAAATATAATTAAAAATTAAATAATAATATAAATATCTAATTTGATATTCTAAAATTATAGGAATTTATTTAAAAAATAAAGAACTAAGGATGAAAATTTTCACTTTAACTAATTTTCGTAATTTTGTTCATTTATTAGTTGCAAGGGAGGCATAATCAATCTTGTTAAGAGGAAGTTAATGTGTATGTAGGCTAAATTTATGAGGAAAGTTTATTGTGCTCTTGCTTTTAAAGTGCATCTCTTTTAGTAGATAATTAAGTCTACAAATATGTAAATCTCATAAGAGTAAATTACTTTGTCATCCCTTCAAGTTTATAAAAAATACACGGGTCTCCTTTCTAGTTTAAAACCTTACACAAACCTCCCCTCAAATTAAAAAAGTACTACATATAAATTCAAAGGAGGCTGACAAAGTTTAACTCCATTAAGTTAATAAAAAAATGCCTAACAATCCTAAAAATACCCCTTTCAACGTAGCTAGCTACGTTTGTTGCATCTTAAATGAGTGGTAAAAACTCATTTTCCCTTTATATTAAATATTAAATATGTGCTAAATATATTTCAATTTAATGATTTAGAATTTGAAATTAATACGTATTTATTGTACTTCATTTATTTAAACTTTGTATATTTTTTAACTTAAATTTGTACTAAAATAAATATACATTTTTTACATTTTGTTATACTAGTAATTTTTTAAACTTTAAAAATTTAATCTAGATTACGTTTAATTTTTATCATTGGCCATAACATTCTCTTCATTTCTCAAATCTTTGCCATTATCAACCTTCCCCAGTTCGCCCCCCCAAATAAACTTAACCTGTAAAATTTTAAAGAGCCAACTTCCATTTTAACCTTTCGGATCCATAGCCAAACCTTCACCATCATTTTAAATAACTTTCCCTTCTGAGCTCTCCATTAACACGACGTTGTCTAGAGCTAGTCCATTATATTTATTATTCCTACTCCCTTCTGGCCATAAAGATTTTAGGGGGTATTTAAACCAAAATCTAAAAAACACTGACTTTTGTACCGACTTCTCTATCATATTCCGCCCCACTGTGCTTACTTGAGATAGGTTGGCATGTGCATCAAGAGACCCACTAATAGAAATTGACGAAGCAATCCCAGAAATATTAGTCTTTAAATGGAGCCCATTGTATCAATCTAATGATTAACACTACATTTAGTTGTTAATTAGTTGCTCAATGTCAAATTGCTTCCACGATTAAAGTCCAAAAGAAGAGAGATATAAAAAAAATTTCATCCTTGAACTTTTAAGGACAAATTACAAATTAGATCCATTTTACAATTTCATTCTTTCTTTTATTAAATTCCTTTTCAAAAATAATCAAGAAACTCCATTTTAAACTAACATTTGATGAGTAACATAATGAAAATTTGAGACTGAGTAAGATGAAAATAGAAGAGAATAATTTAAAGAGAAAGACAAATAGAGAGGAAGAGAGAGAATAGTTTGAAGAAAGAGGAAGAGAGAGCGTAAAGAAAGGAGTAAAAGGTAATAAAGTCATTATATATAAATTAATATTGATATTTAAATGTTGAAAGAATATTGAAATCTTTAAAGAATATTCATAATGAAAACTATTAAATTGGAGTAATGTGTAAATTTTAAATTTAAAAGGGAGGTCTATGTAATTTTAGTAAACTATAAGGGAGGACGGTGTATTTTACTCATCTCATAATATAGGAAAAAGTGACTTCAAAGATTTTTTTAAGGTCTTTAACTCAAATTTAGAGTGGGATAAGATTTTTGCAAGACCCGTTTGAGGTATTGGATTTAAATCCAAATCATAACACAAGTAGTATTAAATATTATTACATCATTCAAACTTACAGTAAAAAATGTAGTAAAAATTATCGTTTAATTTCAATGACCAATTGGAAAAGGTCTCATTGCAAGCAATTTGGAGGAAAATTTTGTATGTTCTAATTACATTACATGTCCTTAGTTATAGTCAATAACTAAAGGATAGTTTTCAATTTTGTGAGGTTCTTGCATATTAAAAATTGAACTTTTCAATTTTCAAGATATTAAGAATTTTTAAAGTTGACAACTATTCTTCATTTATTAATTATAACTAAAAATACATGACATATTTAGATTAACAAAAAATTGTCATAATATGGACCGTGTTATAATGGATTTGACAATAAATATCTGACCAAACATTACAAATCTGAACCGATAAGTTAATCCATACTTAACTACTCTTAAGCCTCTTATTAAAAAGAAATTTAATCTAAGTAGCCAGTCAAATATTGGGTCAGTTAAGCCACTTGAACATGGTTTATGTGCAAGAAGCCTTTAAAACATATCATAAGAACACATCAGACCAGACTAGCAAGGCCCAACTCTTTTAAGGCCAAGTCCATAACAATATTGTCCAACCCAAAAGACCTTACCTTGGCATGTTCAAACATGCCTAGATCTATTTGATTCCATCAAAAGTTTCCATGATGCATTACAAGAAATATGCCTTTAAGAGTAATAACTACCAAGATACATGTCTGCTTACCATTTGAAGGGAATCGCACTAAAAGGATGTTGCTCTTGAGATTTACACTAAAGAGACCTATCATCACACTTTATGTGCACAAACCTCAACCAAGGTTAAATCACAGAAATCATCCAAATAACCTTGATTTTAAGAGAGATAAATTATTATTTACTAATATATAGATCCAAACAACTACTCCTTCCTTTTTTTTAAGTATCATTTATAGTTAATTTATAAGGATTAAGGAAGGTTAAGTCACAAAAATCATCCAAATAACCTTGATTTTAAGAGAGATAAATTTTTATTTACTAATATATAGATCCAAACAACTACTCCTTCCTTTTTTTAAGTATCATTTATAGTTAATTTATAAGGATTAAGGAAGGTTAAGTCACAAAAATCATCCAAACAATTGTAATTTTAGCAGAGATAAGTTATTATTTGCTAATATGTCCATTCTACCAAAGCTAAGTCACAAAGATCATGCAAACAGCTACTCCTTCGATTTAAAGTATCATTTAAAGTTAACTTACAAGGATTAAGGAAAGCAATAAATAGCATTGATTTTAGAAGAGATTAGTTATTATTTTTTAAGATACTCTATTAAAAGTTAATAAATAAGTAAAATTATTGAAATTTTATTGAAATAGTGGGGATAATATTTAAAAATAATAATAAATACAATCTTGATTTCTCAAAATAACAGATAAATAGAAACAATTTTTTTAAAAGGATACTTAAAATGAAATCGAGAGAATACCCGAATAATATTGACTCCGGAATTTCTGTTAGGATTAATTAATGCCAATACAGATGTGGAAGATTGCTGATGCTCCAAAAGGAAAGTGTGCAACTTGATGAATAATGTCAACTACTGCTCTGCCACTTGACTTCCCTTTCAGGTGATGTTGTTATTTTGCTCAATGGATATATATATATATATTGGGGTAGGGGATTGATGGTTTGCTTTTAATCCCCCTAAGTAACTTGTTGTTCCAGCGTTTTATTAAAAAGGGGAAAGAAGAAAGAAACCTACCTGGTGGTTGATAGTTGGATATCAACGATTCCCAGAATGTAGTGATAATTTCTATGTCCACACACTTGAATCATATCAAGAAAAATTAAGCTATAAGATGATATCAGATATTTTAAATAAAACCCTTATAATACGATATTGGTGTATGAAGCAAAGTTTTGGACTATCAAATTAGACTACGGTGCATCAATCGTCTTCCCTTGCTGAAACTCTTCACCCCGAAATTATTGTCATCTTACATTATGAAAAAACACGAGAAATTTATGATTAGCCATTAATTGTATGTTTAGAGAGATTTATAAGCTATATAATTACGGATTAGCTTAAGATGAGGACCAGCTGAGTCAACGTTTTAATACATTTTTTAAAAAAAATTAATAAAAATATTTTTTATACATTATTTATTAAATGCTCAAAATTTGTACAAATATGAGTAACTCAAATGATACAATACAATAAAAAGAAAAAAGAAAGCTTAAGTGAAATTTCATTAAAGTTCCAAATTAAAATTTTACATTTATATTGCTTTTTCAATTTATCACTAATAACTACAGCTCAACAAATATAATTATTAATTAGTTATTGAAAACTAAATACACATACAAAATTTTATTTAAAAATTTCACAACAAACACCTATAGAACTCACCCAAGTTTCCTCCTAAGAGAATTCATTCAAAACTAGTGAAATAAATATGAATACGTACCCAAAAAATAAACATACAATTAGTATCAAATTTCTTCAACCCGCATAAGGGTATTGTTTAGTAAATGACTTTTAACTAATTTGACTAAAATTGTGCTGGCTTTTTAAATGCTTCTGAATTTTTGGTTAAGTGCAAGATAGAGCCCAAATGTAACAACCACCATGAAAATCGGAACATTAAAATGTTCTCGCCCTCCCAAACAAGAATCATCTCCGGAATTCCATTAAACTAATGCCATGTTGGTGATGCTATTCATATTTTACAAGAAGACATTTTTTTTTTCTACCACAAACTAGTCAATCTGCATGTAACATAATCCTATTTACACTAGGGCAATTATTTACTGCCTATATGTGCAAATGGAACATTAACTGCATCTATCATTTTCCCAAGTCATATCTCATTAAAATGAGCAGTCACCGGATGCTATGGAAACCATCAACCGGTAGAATATATATCGGTGTAGTCTGGAGGCTGCACAGCAGAATTAAGAATACAATAAACAAGACACTGCATTTCTCCAACAAACATAATCCAACTGCACTAGACATTTTGAATTAGCCTCGTTCACCAGAAAAGGTAGCTTGGTCGAAAAGGATGGAATCTTTACATACATGTCACACTACTTGGTGCCTGGCGCCGTGTTTTACAAGTAACAAGTGCGCGCGCGCAGGTGTATTAGTTCTTCCAGATTTGCACAGCACCACATGGAGAAAGGTTCCCGTCTAACAAAGGAACCAAATAAGTATCAGAGAAAGCAAGTCCAGAATCATAGGAGGAATATTACACTATTTGGGATGTGAAGATAGACTGAAACTGGGCCACACTTGGACAGCTACTCAGTCCCTAAATTTAAAGAACCATCTTTCATTAACTTTAAGCTCAGGCTGTTGAATCTTCCTCTCGAGTAATGCCTAGATGCTTTTCTCCAATCTGTCCCAGTTTTCATCATAGCCACAAATTCTTCATAGCTGATACGTCCATCCTGTAATTTTACACAAATGTCAGTGAAAATTTTCGTCATCAATGCAAAATAAAAGGAAACTTCATCAATAATCTACCTTGTCTAAGTCTACTTCCTGGAAAATATCATTTGCCACATCGGTACAATCATTGCCTCCATCTTCCATCAAGGCATTCCGCAGTTCATCCAGTTCAATGTAACCATTCCCGTTCTTGTCAAAATAGGAGAAAGCTTTATGAAGATGCTCATCATTAGCCATCCGTTTTAGATGAAGGGAAACAGCGATAAATTCACCATAATCAAGTGTTCCCTTCCCATTAGTATCTACCTGTTGTCAAACATCGGTGAAAAACCAAACAAGAATGATTTACACGCTTCAAACTTAAAAGTAAAATGTAACCAGAATATAAGTAAAATCAACTGCATAACATGCTGAACAAGCAATAATCAGTTAAGGAAAGCAAACACAGAAGATCATCATTCTCAGACACAAGGTTCACAGAACAGGTAACATGTCCAAAATCAAACCTAGCCTTTTAAGGATATGCAAGCAAAAAGGGCAACTGTGCCCAATGACACAATGCAAGATAGAAAAAGAAGAAATGCATGAAAACGCATCAAACAGAAATGGAGATAGAAGAGAGGAGGGAAGAGGATGTGCAAGGACAAAGTATTATCAACAACCTACTCAAGAAATCGCGCAACAATATGGAACCGTAAAGTAATTCAAAACCTGTCAATTTAAAAGAAAAACACATGAAAAATGTGCTTCCACAGAAAGACTCAACCAACACCCCCCCCGGCAAAAATAAATAAATAAATAAATCAGGTATTATGTTGTCATTAGTATCTACCTCTTGTCAAACATGGTTGAAAGACCACACAAGAATGATTTACACCATTCAACCATAAAAATTGAATGTAAACAGGGCACAAAAGTAAAATCAATGGCATCAAATGCTGAACATCATTTTCAGTCAGAAGGTTTACAGAACAGTTGGGTCCATGACACGTCCAAAATCAAACCTAGATTGTTAAGGGTAAGTCTTACTAATAAGGACATAGTGCCCTACAACATGATGCAAGATAGAAAAAGAAAAAAAATGGGAATGCATTAAATAAAAATTGAGATAGAAGAGGGGAAATGAGAGGGTTTGCAAGAACAAAGTATCATGAACGACCTAAAGTTTCATAAGAACTGTTTTAGTTTCTACACAAGAAATCTCTCAACAATATGAACTGTAAAGCAGTTCAAAAGTTGACTATAATTTAAATGAAGAACCACATCAAAATTTATTTCCAGAGAGACACTTAAGGACACACCTTATAAGTATATACCTGAGGAATGGCTGCCCAGTCAAAATGAGTTGATAACTCCAAGAATTATCTTGAATCAGTTTACATGCATTAGAACTCTCATTTACATATTGATGTTTGGTGGATCAGGTTATGATTCTTAGGATGGTATGAGGCAATATGAGATTGTGTAAATTTTAACTTATCATAGTTGATGCAAGGAGATTGAACTAAGAAGAACAAGCTGATCATACTTACAGCTTCAATGAGCATCTGAACTTCAGATTCAGCAAGTTGAGATCCAAAATTTCGAAGGCCAGCCTTTAGCTCTTCAATTGAAACAATACCATCATTATCACTATCCATCTTTTTGAACATTTCTTTGATATCTTCGACTTCTTCAGTAGATAAGAAATCAGCAATAACCTGTTTTAAATGGTATAAATTTATCTCTATGTTGCAGTGAACGTGATAGTAAGATCACAAAACAAAAATATATGAAGATAAGTGAACCAACCCTCAGGGCTTTTCTTTTAAATCTGTTCATCATTGAAAATTGCTTAAGTCTAGATTTGACAACATCCCCTAGAGGAACATTAGGAGCCTTCTTAGCATTTAGCAGCCAAGGATGCTCTGGAAGCAGAGGAAAGAAAGAAGCAATGAACATCATGAATTCCATACACAGCAAGAACTTAATAAAAGTAAAATATTTATGAAGCTAAACCAAGCTAAATATGTACAAAGATGCTATGGAAGCAATTAGAATTCCATTTTTACTTGCATGGAAAAAATTTAGATCTCCAAGCATGATAATTGTGTGAATCATGGTACAATGATTAATTTGAGTTCATAAAACTTAATTGCAATCAAAGAAAACTATTGATGATCGCATAAAGCCCACAAGAATAGCTTCTTGAGTAGATGAGAGAATCCAAGTAGCATCATAGACTCCAAGCCTCATAATATATTCAAACCTCACAAATTAGCTTCTAGATTATCAATAGACACATCTACAATAAATTGCACTCTCTGTGTGTACGGGTGCTTGCCTGCACACAAGTGTGAGTGTAACTAATGAAGAAATTTATATTAAAATTGCAGACACAATCATTATTTTTCTATCTCCTCCAACCTTCTAACTTCCATTTTTTTCACCCACATAAAGCATTGGGGAAAGATTTCAAAGATTACAAAGGTAGTGTTTTATACATATTTAATCATACAAAAACTTCATATTTCAAGTCCAAGTGAAGTCAAGAAGTTTCGTGTTTCAACGACTTTAAAAAGCCTCCAATATTATTTAATTTGCCCATTAGTGCAAGTTCCAACAGCAACTTATGTTGTCAGATAGGCATCAACAGAAACATCTGCACATCTATTAAGAGGAAGAAGGAAGTGGAGCAGCTGCCACAAGGCAAGCATTCAAAGATGTGCCAATTGGCAAATTAATATGTAAAAGAGAAAAAATGTCCTTACTCTCAGATCAAGACAAAATCAACCAAATAAAGATAAACATACCGAGCACCTGCTTGGCAGTTAATCTAAGCTTTGGGTCTGGTTCTAACATTTGCCTCACAAGACTTTTAGCACTTTCTGAAATATTTGGCCAAGGTTCTCGTTTGAAATCTATAAGCCCCCGTAGAATGGCCTGGGCAACCCCTTGTTCAGATTCTGAATCAGAATTAAACTCAAGGTAAGATCTGTTGTCAGTTGAGGGACTAAAGGGATAAGATGAGGTTCATACATATTCATGTGCATACAAAAAGGAGGACATGCAGAAAGAGCACTAATTAAGTCTTCGGAATATAATTACCAGCCCAAAATGGGGGAACACCACACAACAATATATAGAGAATTACTCCAGCGCTCCATATATCTATTTCTGGCCCATAGTTCCGCTTGAGAACCTCCGGAGCCATATAATAAGGACTTCCAACAATTTCTGAGAACCTCTCACCTGGAAATCAAAATATCACCGGTAAGATAATATAGGTCACTTGGATTTTACAAACAATGATTAAAACTTTGGAATCCAATGTTAGAATGACTATGCAATCTGATGGAATGTGCTATCAGACAGAAAAGTATAGAAACTAAGAATGGCATAGACCAGAGTAAAGATAGGCCCTAGGCTACCCAGACAATATGTGGTTTCCCAGTATCAAGTCCTGTGGACCATAACACAATCCGTGGTAGCAATCATAAAATTATAAACATCAAAAAACAACTCACACCTATTATCGTTGACAGGTGGATTTGGTTAAATGAGTATGCAATGTGCTTTCAGATGGTAAATCATCACAAATGTAGTTTGGTATATACACAACCTCAAAAATAGGAGTTATAGCCCCAGTAACTGGAAAATCTGTGCTTTCCCAAGAAAAAATCCAACATTTGTTTGGTATATAGAAATTGATCCCAGTTGAAAGGGAGTTATCACATCATCAGTATTGTTTTTGCTTATGATATTAGTTCAGCGTATTAGCTCATAATATCACTGTATGAGGAGATGCACCAACACTGTCACTGTGCAACGCCTAAGGTTTGCTGTTTGCTGTTCATTCACTCCACCATCACCATTGAACCAGATCTAAGCGTGGTCGCAAGGTTGTTTGGTTTTACAATGGAGTAATTGTAGGGGTTCCGTTAGCCAAATAGAACTCAGAAGTTGAAGTTTGAATACTTTGCAGAATGGAGATTTAGTTTTTGCTGTCTGATCATCAATGGTATCTCATGACCAATCTAGACATACAAAATAAATAATGAATATGTGAATTTGAAGTAAGATTCCATTCATTGAAGCTGTTATAAATCAAATTACACTCCACATCAACATAGTCTACTTCCGTAGGTCCTGCATATCATATGGATACAATCTACATTCTTTCCTTGAGCACCTCATCACTGCACTTTTTCCCCCGTTCCCTTTACTACCTCTACATATATTTAACATTATCAATTGTATGTTTGGGGAACATGACATCATTTACACTCTTCCCATTTCATTTTTTGATTTTCAGGAGAAAGCAATTTAACATCATAGAAACTTAGCAACATTTTTTTCCCCAATTATCTCATCCTACAGAGCCTGCCATCCCATTACTGATTTGCCATCTCATTACTGATATGCAGATGGACTAATTTTTAATTTTATGGTTAAACCTTCTGCAGCTTGTTCTCTATATTATATGAATATATGACACCCTTAAAATTCCATCAACTGTGAATTGCAGAAATGGTTCATCAAGGTGCATTGACTATTTAATTAAACAATAATTTCCTCAATACATTAACCATTCTTACTCAGTCAATAAAGGTGAACAGATTAACAATAGCTTTTCCAAAGGTGAAACCACAAAAAAATTCGGTATAATAACTCATAACAAGAATTGGATGTGTTATGAATTCAAAGTCCAAGCAAATCTACATACCATCTAGCACTAGAAATAAAATTCGTGGATGGAGATATTTTACTGGCTTGAGCATTTAATGTCCAAGTCAAATGTGGTGGCTCCATTTTAAGTAACACATTATGAGAATGAAGAACTTCATCTACATTGTTTCAATATTCTACTTTAGATGAATCCCGTCCTCCTAGTTTTTCTGCATTATACTAGGGCAGATACAAATCATAGAGAAATTGAACTGATGAGTATGCAAGATAAGGATCATAAGAATCCCAAAGAGTTGTAATGCAAACACACTTGTATAAAGAGCAATTTAACACAAAAGGGAACTACACAACAACTTTCAGACTACTCTCGCACAGCAACTGAACTTCTATGCTCAGAACAATGACGACTCATTAATGGTCACATATAAGGGATATTAAAACAAACCATGATTAATCAGCCATTCTTTTCCACAAAAGCCAACATTTTTAATTTAGGACATTTCAAAATGAATTAATATATCAAAGTTTATCCATTGAAGAACAACTAATAGTCGATACTGTTAGTTCCTGGCTTCTAATAAATCAACTAATAGTTCAATACTTCCTAGCTTTCCATACTGACGATTACCAAACCACTTTCCATTATGTGCAATACCCACATCCCAAAACAGCAATTCGTACCTGGCTTGAAGAATATCGACAACCCAAAATCAATAGCTTTCAAAGGCGAATTCTCCTTCTTATTAGCAAACAAAAAATTCTCGGGCTTCAAGTCCCTATGGATAACCCCGTGCTTATGACAGAGCTGCACAACCTCCATAATCGTCCTGGTTACCGCTGCCGCAGCTCGCTCCGTATAATGCCCACGTGCCACAATCCGATCAAACAGCTCACCACCTTCACACAATTCCATCACCAAATGCACTGCATTGTCATCTTCGCACGCTTCCTTCAAGCTCACAATGCTCGAACTCTTGGGTAAATGCTTCATAATCGCAACTTCACGCCTCACATCCTCAATATCCACCGCAGTCCTCAGCTTACGCTTCGAAATGCTTTTACACGCCAGCAAGTCCCTCGTTTCCCGATCAATACACAGATATGTCACACCGAACTCACCTCTACCAAGCTCCCGATCCACCAGGTACTTCTCATCTATGTTCTCTTTGGAGACGCCAGTTAATACAGTGATCGGAGCTTTCTTGGCGGCAGCAGAGTCGCGCTTGCCGTGATCATGTCCGGAGAAGCTGGATTTGACGTCCTCTCTGGCGACGGCGGCCGGAGATCTGCAACAATTGCCCATTATAGTTGATGAATCTTTGGGGGCAGTGATCCTTCAAAACCCTAACTAACCAGTAGCTAGGGTCTCACACATGGCAATGCCGAAACCCTAACTCCTCAAGAAGAAGAAGATTGTGTGAAATTGAAGAAAGCGAGAAAATGAAGAAGTGTGACAGTGAAAATGGTGTGACTGCGATCGAGTGAGCGTGTACAGTAACGGCTAAGCTGCCTTTTTTAGCAGCGAGCTCACCTTTCTGGGGAGTAATTTAAATTTTTAATCGTCCGTTTAAAATTTTTAAATTATTTTTCCGTTCCTTGTTCTCTGTTTGTGTGTGAAATTTGTCGGCCAAGGAATTTATTTGCTTTTGCAGTTAAATTTTCTAATTTTGTTTTGGTTCTCAGAATCATAATTAATTAATAATGGGTAATTGAATATTGATGTTTTATAATGTGGACCCTCTTCTTGTGGGAATTTGAATAAAGTCCCCCAAAGATTCTTGTATTTGGATTTTTCATAAGTTCTTTTTCAATACGTTACTCCTATATGGCTATGTTTACCTTAAATTTTGGAATGTAGCTATGGTCTATAGGATGATACAATAATATTTTATATTATCTTTTAAATCTTTTTCTCATTAAATTTTAGGTTTGAATTTAAAATTTTACATATGTATACTAAATAATTTATAACTTTTACTATTGTAAAAAATATATATAATTATTTTTAAAAGCTTGATAAATTTTTTTCACTTCTTTTAACTTGTTTTAATTTAAATACACATGCATTCTAATTTGTTTGGAGGAAAATAATCAAATCTCTTATTTTGTATGATCCGTTGAACTTTTGTCATATATGTAAATTTTGTTTGCTTTATCCAAAAATGTTATTTTTATGTATATAAATAAAGAAATAATATATTATTTATATTTATGGTTTAAAAATAATACTAATAATATGATAATAAAAGAAATGAAATTTTATTAAAAGTGAAGAAATTTTTTAAAAAAATATATTTAATATTAAATAAATAAAATATTTTTTATTTTAATATTTTATAATTATATTTTATGAAAAACATTCTTGATAAAACAACCTTAGTCATTTATTGGAATTCCATTAAACATATATATGATACACTTATTTCAAGTTAGTTTGACACTCCTCCTTCCAAAACGATCATAGCTTGGAGGGTTGAACAACCAATGGCACCCTTGACTTCCCATGTGTTTGGGAAAACTAGGTAATAGCTAATTTAATTGCCAAACAGAATAACATCGAGGCAACAATATTTGAGAAGATATGACGCATCGAGTGTTTTTCTCTTCTGTTTTTTCTTTTCTCATTTTTTTGGCGCTTTTAACCCTTAATTTTAGAAAGAAGAAGCTAAATAATTTTTAGAATTAATGGAATATTTTCCTCTTTGGTCAATTTCTTCGTTAGAGACAAGTAGGAAGACAGGCAAAAATTACAAAGACCGACAATATGATTGAGATAAATAGCATAAAACATATATTTTTATTTTTTTGTTTTTAAAAGATTATTTTTAATTTTTTAAAACTATTTTTTAAAAATTATTTCAAATTCAAAAAAATAAAGAATAAAAAATATTTGGTAAATTAAATAAGCAAAATTTTCATTTATAAACTATCATTAAGGACAAAAGAATAAGGTAAGAAAATATCTAAAATTTATTATATTTTTATTTTTAAAACAAAAATTTGAAGAATAATTTTTAGAAATAAAATTTGATTATATATTACCAAACAAATTTTTTGGTATTTTTTTTAAATTTGAAAATATTTTTAAAAATAGAATTCAAACTGACCCTTTAGTGCTCTCTCTCTGAGGTTTTTTTCGAGAAATTTTACTTTCTTTCACGTTTTGAATTTAATTTCAAAATTTTACGTCTGTACAGTTAATAACTAAATCACTCCCAAAGTTAAAGAACAAAAAATAAAACCACAATTTTAATCTCAATGCTACGTGCAATTCAAAAATGGTAAAAGCACTCGTAATTCATAAATGTCTTTGTGGTTTTAGTAGAAGTTCCATCAATTTTTGCATGATTCAAAAAATAAAAGCTAAAAAAGTGCGTAATTAGGTTATATTTGAAGGGTAGTAAGATTACTAATTTACCCTTTAAATGTTCATTGTAAAAAATTATAAAAGAGCAACACTATCAAGCTATGATAATTAAACAAGAGGAACTCCGAGAAGTAAATTTTCCGATATTTGACTCAACAAAAAGCTAAGGGCAAGATCAAAATTAAGGAAAAGGGAAGGAGCAAAGTGCAAAAAATCCCAAAAAAAGGTGGGGTGCGGGGAGAAAAAGAAGAGCAAAAAATAAGCAGAGAAGATGCCATGTGCTGTCCATTTAATTTACAAACAATCCAACATAAGAAATCAAAGGGACCTTCTTGTCTCTCTTCCCTTTTGTGTTTGTCTGTGTCAAGCATTCACAGTGACTCTTTTCTCTTTTCTTTATTATTATTGGAATTATTGGATTAATATTAATTATTTTCTTTTCTTTTCTACGTCTATTTTCTGATGTTGCTTTCATTCATAGAGTGCTTGTTTTGGAAGCTGCAAATAATTGCCTTAGATGACAACCTAAAGAAACGAGAACAAATAATTATGAGTCTTCCTTAACTTTTTGATCGTGAACTTGTTTTTTTTTTAATGGGTTTATGATCAATGAATTAATTATATTGCACTTTGGTCTAAATACAATCTCAATTAATTTAGCTTATTATTTAAAAAATATTAATTTAAATTATATCATAATACATGGATAAGAAATGTTTATTATAGGAGTGCAAAAAAAAAACTATATTTACTAAAAATGAAATTCAAAGATAAATTTTGAATGTAAATCAATAACTTATATCAAATATAAAATAATAAAATAAATTCATAAAATTTAATTTAATAAATATAAAAAATTCAGTTCATAATTAATTAGGGAACAAGAGCTATTATGCTTTATTTTTGTATTGATGATTTTGTTCCCATTGGAAGTAGTGGAGATAACAAAGACAAACACAGACAAAGACAGAGAAGAGGGTAGCCTCAGACAAATCTTTTTAAGATTTGATTCTCAAACGAGTAAAATAAATTAATCAAACATCAATGCCATCTTATTAAAAAGATAAAAGAATAAAATGAGGCAAAAAGAAACTATTGATTGGCTCGAGGGAAAGTGATTAGCAGGAAATGTAAGCAGCAGAAAAATAAAATAGAAAAAGAAATTCAACAACACAGACAGAGAATGGAATTTTTGCCTTCAAAGATCCAAAAGTGAATGGCCAAAACTGGAAGAATCTAAAATTAGCTTTCGTAGTAGGTGCTGCGAACTATAATGGCCATTTTCTGGATTTAGGTCTGCTTTAGGGGTCAGAGGTCATGAGGCCTTTCAGAACCAAAGATCTCCATCTTGGATATCATGTGTCACGTTTCAAGCGTGTTTTCTCATAATTTTGAATAAAGCTACATCCAAAAGTGGATGTGAGTTTTTCACTTCCTCGGCTGAAATTCTGAAAAGAAAAAATATAATTCAAATCATTTGAAATTAGATTATACACAAAATAATCTTGTCTTTTAAATTTTCAAACCAGGGGTGATAGAAGGTGTGGTAAAGTAGAGAAGATTTTCTAGTTCTACTAGTATCAAAATTTCGGTGATATTTTTCTTATGTTATAGAAAATTAATAATTTTAATATTATAATTAAATAATTTTTAAAATTAAAGGCACAATTTTTTAGTTTATCAAAATACAATAAAAAATACGTGATCTCACGATATGATTAAATTTTTTTTCCTAATAATAGAATTTATTTTTTTAGAGGATATGAATGAGAAAGTAAAAATATCATTATGACATAATTTTATCCCATCGCAGTGCTGTTTTGGTCACAATTCGTGTTCTGGGCTCATGTGAGAAAAATATTCACCCAACGTGAAGTCTGGTTGAAGGTTGGGGGAGCTTCAATCTTTCTAATTACAAGAAATTATACAAATTTTTTTCCTTTTGATTTATGCTAAAAAAACTCATATTTTATACATTTAATTCTTTAAAAAATTTAGGTTTTCACGTGAATCATTATTTATTTATAATTTAATTCTCATTATTTTGTTTATCTAGTTTCGCACCTATTAGACAATAATGAAACTGTTCGTAAAATTACCATATATTGCGGTAGTACACCAGCGGGCCAATTTATATATTATATATTAATAATAATATTTTTTACTTTCTATCATGATAATTATCATTCTCATAATTTATTACATATTAATTTTTTATTTTTAATAAAAATTTAATTTATTATTTCTTTTTTACCTGAAAAAAATTATGAAATAAAAAATATTTATTCTTACAATATTAAACTAATTCCTAATAAGAATTTTAATTTGAATCCCTATTTATTATTAGAATTCATAATTATCTATTTATTTCATTCTAATAAAAATTTATCCACACAATATTTATCCTTACAATATTAAATTAATTCCCAATAAAAATTTGAATTTAAATTTCTATCTATTACTACAATTCATAACTACCTATTTATTCTATTCTCATAAAAATCTTCTCATATTACATTCATAGTAAGAAATTGCCCTTGCGTTGCACAGAAAAAAATTAAATTCAATATTATATAATATTATTTTATAAATATTTATTAATTAATTAATATTAAAAAATATAATAACTACTAATAGAGGTGTTGTGGATGTAGAAATCACGATGCAATTAGATGATTAACGGAGACTTGAATACTCACTATTTTCACATGAATACTATGATTCGCAAAAGCAAGAACATAATTTCAATTTTAAAGGATGATGATGGGAATCGGATAACTACTAATAAAGATCTACAAAGTCTGGCTAGGAATTTCTACATATGACTATTCTCTCCAGATTAACCTGTAATAGACTTCCTTTTGCGGATTTCCTGGCTTTATCTGAATCTCTATAAACTAGGTTACGTGCCACAGTTATTGACCAGGAAATAAAAAGTGTAATATTTATTATGGGTCAATTAAAGGCCCTAGGACCTGATGGCTTAAATGTGTTATTTTTCCAATCCCAATGGGACATTGTTAGCCCTTCAGTATATTCCTTAATCCAAAACATTTTCAGAACCCACTTAAAGTTGGTTCAATAAATAAAACTCTTCTCGTGCTCATTCCAAAAGTGGAAAACCCTTAACATATAAAGCAATTTTGACTTATCAGTCTCTGCAATGTGGTTTATAAAGCAGTGACTAAAATCATTGCATCTAGAATGAAATCTATTATGGATGCACTCATTGCCCCTAACCAATGCAGCTTTGTTCTGGGCCGTCATAGCTTGGATAATATTATAATTGCCTAAGAAATCATTCATTCTATGCGATCGAAACAAAGAGATAAAGGCTAGATGGGCATTAAAGTGGATTTAGAGAAAGCATATGATCGTCTTGATTAGGATTTCTTAGATGATACCTTAAGAACTTTAGGGATACAACAACACCTAATGAAGCTCATCATGACTAGTATTAAAACCCCAACAATGAACATTATTTGGAATGGGGAATTGACTTCAGAATTCAAGCTAGAACAAGGAATTCGTTAAAGTGATCACCCTTTTGCCATACCTCTTTGTTCTATGTTTTGAGAGACTAGCTCATGTGATCGATAGAGCAGTTTCTTAAAAATCTTAGAAGCCTATTGTGTCAGTTAAAATGGTCCACCCCTATCTCATTTATTCTTTGTAGATTATTTGGTTTTGCCCTCTGAAGCATCTATGGAAAATGCCAATACTATTATCTCTTACTTGGACATCTTCTATCAATGCTCTGGTCAAAGAGTGAGCAAGGATAAAATCAGAGTTTTTTTCTCTCAAAATGTTTATCCCATTAGAGCCAACCGAATTAGTAATGCACTTGATTTTTTACTAACAAACGATCTTGGTAAATATTTGAGAATTCCTCTTCATTATAAAAGAATTACTAAGAATATGTTTAGCTTTATTATTAAGAAAGTTCACAAGCGACTAAGTGGTTGGAAAGCAAAACACTTATCGTTTGTAGGGAGGCTTACTCTAGCTAATCTTTTATATCAACCATTCCAAGTTATATCATGCAAACTAATCTCATTTCAACGGTCGTTCTAGATAAGATGGAAAAATTGGAAAGAGCCTTCCTCTAGGGTTCTTCATCTGACCAACATAAGGTATATCTTGTCTTTTGGGACAAAGTTTATAACCAAAAGAGGAAGGTGGTCTAGGTTTGAGAAACTTAAGAGCTATGAATGAAGCATGCAAGATGAAATTGGGTTAGGGTATTCTACAAAATTAGTCCATACTTTGGGTTCGAGTGCTCTTTAAGATTATATTCTAATCCTTCTAATGTGTGGCGAAGCATATGCAAATTATGGTTAGAGTTATTACAAAACTTATACCATAAGGTTAGGAATGGGAATCACACCAGATTTTGGACAAATTATTAGGTTCCAAACTTCCCTCATCTAGCTAACTATACTGTTATAAATCTTACTAAAGAAAAAAGATCCTTGTCAGTTAATTATTTCTTAATAGCTTCGAATGGATGGAATACTGATTTAATTAAGGCGATATTGCTAGATATGGTCAGTCATTCAATCCTGACCATGCAACCTCCCTTATTAAACTTAGGCCAGGACTGTGTAGCATGGAGCCTTTCTTTGAACAATAATTTCACTATCAGATTAGCATATATGTACTTGGTTGAGACTAAAGCTACTGAATCTCTTTTTCAATGCACAAGTATATGGAAATTAAAGGTTCTTCACAGGGTGAAAATGTTCCTTTGGTTAGTAAGACACCATAAACTTTTTACAAATTCCTAGAGAATGCACAAGTCCTTAACTGCTGATACATCTTACTTTCGTTGTGGTTAGCATAAAGAGACTGTGCTTCATGTGATCTATGATTGCCTTGTAGTTAAATCAACATGGTGCCAACTAGCTCCCATCTCCTGTGATAGGTGGTTCTTTATAATAAACCTATTAGAATGGTTGCAAATAAATTTTTTTAAACGTATAGGGCATGACTAATGGCATACTTTATTTAGGTTGACTTGATGAACTACCTGAAACTATAACAATATTTCTATGTTCAAGGAGAACAGTATACTAAATGGTAACATTTTTGTGACTGCTTTAAGGAAATATGAAGACTTTTCTTAAGCTAAAATACTTCATATTGCCACCCAGACCCCATGTTATTCTACTTATGCAAATATAACTATTTGGAGAACGTCTCCTGCGGGTTGGCAAAAATTCAATGTAGATAGTTCAGTTTTGGATCACAGTAATGAATCAGCCTGTGGTGGAGTACTCAGAGGTAAGATGGGCTCCTGGAAGTTAGGATTTAAGAGGAAACTTAGCACATGCCTTGCCCTTCTCCTCCAAGTGAAAATGTGGGGAATTTTTACTAGTTTTCAAATCATTGAAGCCAATCAAATACATAGATGTATAATAGAGTTTAACTATTTAGAAGCTTTCTAGATTCTTATGGAAGAATGTCTGCCACTTCACTTAACAGTTGAGATGGCTAGGCTTATCAAAAAGATCTTTACTCGTTTGGGATTAGTCAAGCTACATCATTCCAAGACAAGCAAATAAGGTTGTAAATAAGATGGCTCGTCTAACCCTTGGATATCTATGTGGCACCTTCATTCTAAAGGCTCCACCTTTTGATATTAATTTATTGTTAAAAAAGGATATACTAGGCCTTTGTAACCTAGTATCCTCCCCTGTTTAATTTTGTTCTTCTTTGGGCTTCCACCCTGACTTAAATAAAAAAATATAATAAAGTATTATAGAGGTTGAAAATGATTGATTTTAGTTATAACTTATGAAATAAAATACGCAATAAAATTACTCACATTACTATTCAATAAACCTTTTATATTATAAGTAAAGTATTTATAACAATACTTTATATATATTATATTGATACTTCTCTATTATTCTCATATAGATAATTGTATATCTTTGTGAAAATGATAGAAAAGGAAAGAATTCAAATAGAAGGATTATTGTTGATATTTATTTATTTGTTTATTTTTTAAAAATATAAAATATATAATTAATCTCTTAATGGTATAACACAAGCAAAGTTTCTTTAGCTAATTCTCCACGTATGAATCCAACTCTTTTAAAGTGTAAAATATACTTTAAAAGTTATAATAGATGATCCCAATTGTTGAAAAAAATTTAAAAATTAGATAATTACAAATTAAAAAATTGCTTTTTTGATAGCTTATATTTATTAGATTCTTAACCTTTAATTTTTTTACTAATAGTTATCAGATTCTCAACCTTTGATTTTAAAGTATAAGATACACTTTAAAAGTTATAATAGATGATCCCAATTATTAGAAAAAAATTTAAAAAATAAGATAATTACAAATTAAAAAATTACTTTTTTGATAACTTGCTATCTATAAGATTCATAACATTTGATTTTTTTTAATTAATAGTTATCATTATTTATTTTACTCTTTAACTAATTCTTGATTTATTATTAAGAATAAAATAATTAAGCATTCATATTGGATGATTAATTAACACAATAGGTGCAAAATTTTATTTAAATATTTTTGTATTATATTTTAATTATAAAATTTTACAAAAATTTGATAATAAATTTAAATTGATGTTTCTAATTTTTATTATTGCTTTAAATAAAATAAATAGATATTTTACTTACTATAATTCAATATTTTTTTAATTCTTTAATGCAAAAAGACATACTAAAAAGATAAAAAATATATAATATAATTAATAAATCCTAATTTAGTATTTAAGAAGATATAGTTTTCATGCAATAATTATTGTAATATAATTTTGCATAAATTATTATTATTTTTTAATTGTATATGTTACATTGAGTTATAAGATTTAAAAAATATTTATTTATTTATATAAGAATGAAGTACAATCCATAAATATTAAAAAATTATAGTTCTTAAAATAATATTAACAAATTCAAAAACTGTTAAACCTTTTACAAGGTAGATATTGTAATAAAATTATATATATACACTTTTAAGTATTGTAATTATTAAATTTCTTATAATACTTTTTAGTAAGAATAAAAAAATAATAAAATAACAGTACAGGCTATGAGAAAATATATGATAAGTATGTTAAATATAACTTTGATTACAAATCTAAATGATACAAATTATAATAATTATTTATAACAAATGAACCTTTTAATTTTTACCAACCATCTCTTAATTCTCATTAACTATCTTAAAACCTTCTAACCATTATAAAATAAAAATACTAATTAATTTTAGTTATCTAAAATCACTTAAAATATTAATCTATGACTTTAATATATATTTGAACAAATTGTTCATAGTTCAATGTTATATTTAACCTTTCATATTTTGGTAAGTAAAATATATTTTTAGTAAAAAAGATTAAAATACTAAAAGATAATGAAAAAAATATAATTTATTTACTATTGATAGAATACCATTACTAACATACATTCGTGAATTTGCAGAAATCAAAATTTTATAAATTAGTAAATTTGAAAAAATCATGTATCTTAATTGTAGATTTAATTTGGAAAAATCACACATCACTAACATATCTCATACAATTGCTTCACAAAAGATATCCTAAATAGAAAGGCAACTTAAAGAAAAAAAAAGGAAAAATTAGATTTTTTTTAAAGTCACATTAAATTTGCATGAGAATTGATTTGCATATAAATTAATTAACATTGTAGAATTGATTCTACATATCTCAACATGTTCCATTATAATAAACTCTTCTAACTTCGACTATTAACAATCGTATAGCAATCTTTCAAATGAAAATACATAAATTTGTTAACAAAGAAAAGAAATAGGGTGAGAGAGATATTTAAAAAAATTAACTTAAAATGCTGTAAGGTCACGGAAATTAAGTTTTTCTAAAAAGGAAAAAATCAAATATCAATTATGAAAAATAAAAATATTAAAAAAATTAAAATCAAGCACTCACTTGTGCATGATTTTAGAGAAAAATATAAGACTAAAAAAATCCATTGAAATTTTTATAACAAATATTTGTAAAAAATATTAAAGCAAAAGAAAAGAAAAATAAACTAAGAATTTATGGAAACATTTTGTGAAAGAAGAGAAAAGAAAAAAATATGAGATGATATTTGAAAAAAAAAATTGAAACTAAATGCTCACATATGCATGAATTTGGAGATAATGATATAAAATTAAAAAAATTCATTCAAACTTTTATAGTAAAATAGTAAGAAATCTTAAAACAAAACTGAAAAAGAAGAAAAGAAAAATAAATTGAAAATCTCTAGACAAAATTTGTTAAAAAAAGAAAGGAGGAAAAATATGAGATAATGTTTAAATATTTTTTATTTTTTATTATATTTTAAAAAAAGAGCTTTATTATAATGCAACTTTTAAAAGAAACTAAATATAAGTAGGTCATTGGTATTTTCTAACAAAAAGTTATTTTTCTCTTCGATGTGAATTAAAAAATGTAAAATATTTGATATCAAAACATTAAATTTTAGTCAACATGTATATCATAATCTATAAATTTTAATGAGTTGATTGTAATATAAAATTATTATTTTTAAAAATTTATTTTCAAAAATTTATTTTATGTTGTAATATGATAAATAAAAAATATATTATATGATCATTACAAAAAAATTATTCTTATCATAAACCATATTATTAAATATTAATATTAATAAGAATAGTTATCTTAAAATTATGAAATTTAATTAATGCAATGTTTGAATTCAAAATTATTTTTTTAACAAAATAAATTCAAAATCAATTACATACTTAAATATTGAGTAAAATAAATAAAGGGATAACTTTTTCTTAAAGTTGTTAGCTATATAATAATAAAATTTTCATCTAATTTTATTTATAAATAATTGATGTATAATCATAATATTATATTATTAAAATAAATATTTATCTATAATATAAAATTACTACTTTCAAAAAATTGTTTTATGCTATAAGATGGTAAATTAAAAATATATTATCATTAAAAAACTTATTTTTATCATAAACCATATTATTAAATATTAATATTAATAATTATTATTATATTAAAAATAATATATAATTAATATAATATTTGAATCAAAATTAATTACCTACTTAATATTGAGTAAAATTAGTAAAAAAATAACTTCTTTCTAAAAAATTATTAATTATATATTAATCAAATTTTTTATAAATAATTAACATGTTATTATAATATTATATTATTAGAATAAATATTTATTCATACAACGTATAGTTTTACGCCTCGTAGAACATACTAGCAGCTATGAAGTTGCTCTCGTTAATGATTCATACCGGTTACTAATATTAGTAGTAATTAAGTGCGATGTTGCTCGCAGATGGGCTACTGTTTTTGTAACAGGTGGGCCGCAGCCCAAAAATTAAAATAAAACTGCAAAATAATGAGGAGTGGGGTAACCATTGCAACAACAACAACATAAAGTTTTTAACGGGGTGATTTAGGGTGTATTTAGATATATTTTTATTTTATATTTTTAAAAATTATTTTTAAATTAAATTAAAATTAAGATTATAAGGTGATTAATATTGTAAATAATTAAATATTTTATTTAATTACAAAATTAATATCTAAAATAAAAAAATAAATTCAGAATATAATTAAAAGTTATTTCTTTTTTTTTATTTTTAAATTACATATTTAGAGAATAATTTTTCAAAATAAATTTTAAAAACAAGTTGTTAAACAATTTTTTTTATTTTTTAAAAATAAAAAAGCATAAAATTATTTTTAAAAATAGAAAACAAACACAATTCAGCTCCTTCCTGTTACAGCCTGTTACGCCGCAGGGAGCTGGAGCTGTAACACTAGAATAGTAAGGCTCTAAATTGAAATCGTTAGTGGGTTTTTCGGTTCAACACGTCCGTTAAAACCCTAGAATCCGATTGCAAAATTATCTGCCTAAATCCTATTTGCCAAATTAACTTGAGATTATGCAAAGCATCCTGCAACTCTGTAATAGCAGAAGAACAAACGATGGTTTCTCAACATATGCCGCCACAACCAGCAACTCCAAAATTATTTTTACACGCACCATCCACATTCAGCACTATCCATTAGAAGGAGGGCGCCACCAAGTTGTATTGTCCTGTATTCATTTGTAGGAGTACTTTGGTTTGTACCTGAAGCATTAAATTAAATTATGTTGACTTATATAATTTTTTTAAAAGTTATTTCATTCGTACAAAAAATATTTTTTTAAAAAATAACTTCTTATGTAAATTTTTTGAAAAATATTAATAAAATAATTATTTTATCTTTAATATTATTATAATATAAATTAATAATTTTAATTATTATTAATTAAATATAATAAAAATTATTTTATCTTTGTACCCTTAAATAATATAGAATATAAAATTCACAGAAATAAATAAGTATCTTTTTATATTTTATAAATTTTTTAAATAAATTTCATTTTCTTAAATTTATTAAATAATAATTAATTAAATAATTTACATCATTTCTATTTTTCAAAAATAAAATTTCTTATGTTATTCCTGCAAATCAATCGGTGTGAGAGAAACGGGTGGATTTCGCTATGAAAATAATGAGGTTAAATAATACAAACATATTTGTTTTTAGGCATAAATGAAGCTATCAGCCGGGCTTCAATGATTTGAAAATATCAATATTCTTTTACCAAAAAAGAAAAAAGAAAACATCAATATTCAGATAATGGGACCGCATTACCCCACCCTGCCCAATACAAAAGTTCGTGCATTTCCAGTGAATTGTAAAATTTCCTTAACCTATGACCTGGGAAATAAACAATTACCTTTCATTTTACATAATTTAAAAATAAGAATTCATTTTATTCTCTAATGATTTTTTTCATAATATTTAATTTTTAAATAAAAAATTCATTCCATATAATTTTTATTTTAATTATATCTATACTATTATAAAATATATTAAATTTAATAAAAATTTTATTAAAATTTGTGTGATCTAAAATATATATTATATAAAAAATTTACATGTTTCCTAATATTATATTTATCATGATATTATCAAAATCCACTTTTTAATTGGATTTCATGTGTTTTTTAATATGTTCCAAGCAAAAAAATTTATTTATAAAGGAATTGATATAATTATTTTTGATATAATTTCTAAATAATAAAACTTATTTATAAATGAATTATAATCATTTAAATTGAAATAAAATAAAATTAATTCTAAAAAATTTTAATGGTAAACCAACCCTTAATGATATTTTTTTTTTCATGATTTCAAATTAAAAATTAAATTTTTTTACATCTCTCCTGTTCAATTTATATCATAAGAGTGGTTTAGTATAAGAAATAAAATTTTGCATGAAATTAAACTTTTTAAAGTAAATTTTCTTATAAATTGTTTTGAAAAATGTTTAAAATTATTTCATTGAGAATAAAAATTAAAGGTTCATATATATATATTTTTAATTTACAGAAAGGGAAAGGTAAATGAATAATTTTCTACATTTATGGAAAGTAAGATTATAAGTTTCTACTTTTACTAACACCAATTAGTCTAAATAGTTAAAACTTGGTACCTCTTAAGCAAAATTTTAAATTTGAACTTTATAAATAGAAAAAATTGGTGTTAGGAAAACATTTTCCCATATTGAATCCAATCCAACTAAACTTCAAATCGGTTAAAGCTTAATACAATTGTCAGATATTGGGTTTCACAGAAAGAATTTACCTTTGTAAATTAGTGGCCAATAAAATAATTTACACATTTTCTTATTTCTCAAAAGTTAGGATTTTCAATACAATTTTTTAACAATTAAAAACAAAGGACCTCTTAGATTCTCATAGTTGTTCTAATATATGTAATCATTTTAAGCAGAGGATAGCCCCAAAAATTAGAATCCTAAGCCCGACTTTAGTGTACAGAAATTAAAATTTAAATTATTCAAACAGTTTAAGATCGTAGCAAGAAATTAATTATTAGTCAAACCATGAGTTTAGTTCATCATAATGATAGAAAAGGAAATTAAATCAGCACAAAAGTACATCTGCCTCCCACAGCACACTTATATTTCCAAAGATTGTTTGTAGGTTGAAAAGCAAGCAATATAATTGACAAAAAAAGATAGAATAAAATATATTATATTATATTATATTGTTGGTTGAAACTTAAAGATGATCATTACCATTAAATCATTATTACACAAGTTTTTTCTATATATATACACTATTGGCTGATGTAAAACCAACAAATTTTTAAGCATCGAATTCATTTAATTTTATTTTTCTTAAGAAATTTCTTAATATATCTGATTTTGGAATTACTTATCCCTTAAATCAGTACTATATGTGATACATCTTTTTATATAATAGTATTGGATTCAAAACTAGAATATGTTACTAATTTTTTTAGAATTTACGGTGACAAATAGTATTTATAGATTATTATCCCTTAGATCGATTTTTGGTAGAGACATTTTAAGATATCGATCGAAGAAAATTTACCAGACCAATTGATATATTTCAAAAGGTTAGTTTGCCACATTTTCTAAGATTTAACGATCTATGTTTAAATAAATGAAATATGCGGACTTATTATGTCCCTGTATCAAATTAGGTGGATGGATGTGGTGGGCACGAGACAATTGTTTGAAAATTTTATAAAAGAGTAGATATATTTGTGCTCCTATTAAAAAAAAATTATGCACTCTCATAAAAATGAAAATTACTTTAGTGATAAATTTTTCTTAATTTTAATATAAGTATTATATAATAAACTACTAGACTACAAATAAAATTAATTAAATATGTATACTTTTTACTTTGCTCCTTATAAGAGTTTTAACTAAACTGACTCTCGTTTCACTTCATTTTTTTAACTCCAGCTTCTTCTATTTTTCTTCCCAGAGTTAGGAGGGCTTTTTCTTTATTTATTTTTTTCTAAATTCTTTTGTACTCATATACACCATTTTTTCTTAATAAACTCAACTATCATTTGAAATTTTTTTTAGG